>JAMYXO010001925.1:0-26458 GCA_033310375.1 Conus canariensis | reverse complement strand
TACAAAATATTTTTTAAAAAGGGAATGGGAATAAATACAAAAAAAAAGACTGAATGGACGAATAAAATCCCGGGGGTTGACTGAAAAACAAGTACTGAAATAAATGGGCGTTTGCTGTTTTACGAAAGCGGGTTTTCCCCTGTTTTTGGGAAAAGTCATTTGGAAAACTCACTATTTTTAAAGCCCTTTTAACCCTTTTTTAAAGTCTTTTAACTAACGAAAAACGTTTTTAAATGCTTGCAAAAAAATTTAACACACACATGCACGCACGTGCTTTCTGCAGGGGGGGGGGACGGGAAACCCCACAGATGTCCAATAAGGATTAGGACAAGCTTTTTTCAATTTCTATTTCCCCCCCCCGGGAAAAGCCCAGGGCGTGGGGACCACCCCAACACCTTCCACATGGTCTGTGGATTTTTATGGATCGCGGCCCCCCGCGCGCGCGCGCCCCCACCCCACCCCCACACAAAACACACACACACACACCCCCCCCCTCTGAGAGGAAGCTTTTCCGGACAGCAAGCCCAACGGAAACAAACAGGGAACACAGAAAAAGCCTCACAAAAATCCTGGGGAAACGGGAAACAGGTCGGGGGCCCTTGATACAGCTTTGCCCTTTTTTAAATCTTGAAACAAATCCCACAAGCCTTGTTTTGTCTGTAAACGACTTAAATTTCCAAATTTTTTCGCTTACTATCTTACATTTTTGCCTCACTGCCACAGTCTCAACCTCAGATTTCTTTGTTTTTCTTTTCAATTCAAAAACCCCGCACTTTTTAGCTTTTTAGCTCTCTCCCCCTTGGATTTGCACGACTAGACTGCCTCTTTTTAAGAAATTAACATCCGCCCCCTTTTTAAAATTTCGACCCAAAACCCGATCACCACCATAAAAAAACCCGGCAGTAAAGGGTAAACTGGGAGCTTTCCTGGGTGCGGCCCCACCCCCCTTTAAAATGTAAGGAAATTCAGGGCCAAAACTCTTGGAAAAGGGGGGGGGGGGGGCGGGTTTTCTCTGAAGACCCCCTGTCAAGGGTCTCCCAAGTTTTTTTCCTGCTAAGATTCAACCTGATGACCTCCCTTTTTCTTGGCAATGATTTAGTTACTTTCACCTACAAAGGGCCCCGCTTTTGGGGCCCTTTCTTTTCCGACCCCGTGACAAACCCCCAAGGTTTAATTTTTGTTGCTTTCCCCCCTACAAATTTTTCCCCTTTGGTCCTTCTTTTCCGTCACGTGACACCAGTGAGGTCAACCCAAAATGACTTTTCCCCAAAATTCCGGGAAAAGAAAACAAAAAGGGGAAAACGCCGGGGTTGGGGGAAAACAACAGGGCTGGGAAATGGGTTTTTTTTTTTTGGGTTTTAGTCATGAAAATTTCCCCCATTTTTGGGCAGTGCTACAGTTTTGGGGAAAAGGTTATTTTTCAAAAAGGGTTTGGTTTTTTCTTTAAAAAAAATGGTTTTTTGTGTTCATCAAGAAATTCCCTAGGTTTGGGGGGAGTGCTGCTGGGGAAAGGCTATTTTTTTTAAATGGTTTGGTTGTCTACTTTTTAAAAACTGGTGGTTTTTACCCCCATTCTCCCCTCAAATTTTTCACGTGCTTTTTCAAATTCAAGATTTTTTTACAGAGTTAAACCAAACACGAAGACTGTTTGCCAGTCCGAAAGGGCCCTTTTTCCCCCGCGTAGCAAAACCAGGGGGTTTCCATTCTCCCCCTTTGAGATCATGTTGGGGGGGAAAGGGTCGAGAAACCCCTTTTAATGCATTGAAAGCCTTGCAGTTTCTCCCCACAGAAATGTGTCCCCTAAAGAAAATGAAACAATACGTTTTTTTTTTTCTTGTGACAAAAAATTTTTTTATCCAGGAATACTCCAAAGTACAAGCAAACAGTTTTTTTGCCTTGTCGCTCAGACTTTTGTTAAAGACATTAAGTTTTTCTGCTCGCAAATTAATAATTGAAAAAACTGGTAAAATGTGCTTCAAAAGAAAATTTTCCCCCCTCCCCGGAAATTTTAACCTTTTTAATATTTAGATTTTCTAGTTATTTGTTAAAGTAGTCCTAATGCACGTTTTTTGGCAACCCCCTTTTCTCTTCCTCTCTCTCCCCCCGTCCCCCTTTTCCTCTCTCCTCCCCTCCCCTCCCTTTTCTCTCCCCTCTCTCTCTTTCCTTTTTTTTTAAAAAAAATTTTTCTTTTATGATGTTAAAAATTTAAAAAAGTTTTTCTTTTTTTTTTGCTAGAACAAAAAACAAACCCATACGAATAAAAGACTTTAAATAAACCAACCAACCAACCAACCAACCCAGCTTTTTTCCCCCCGCGTAGGAAAAAAAACAGTCCATTCCCCGGAAAGAAATTTTTTGTCCGACACCTGTCCCTTTCATAAGCAGCCGGGTATATAGTTGTTTTAATCTGAAACCAAGGAGAATAAAAAAAAAAGTGACAAAACACAGCCTGCCATTTTTTTCCCCTTTGGGTTTTTTTTTGGGGTTTTTTTTTTTTTTTTGTTTTTTTTTTGTTTTGTTTTTTTTTGTTTTGTTTTTTGGGGGGTCTCTATTTACAAAAACGAGCCTTCAATTTTTTTCTTTGTTTTTTTTTTTTTTTTTTTTGTCCTTAAAAACGCAAAAAAAAAAAAAAAAACCTGGCCCCTTTTTTTCTTGGGGTTTTTTTTTATTTTTTCCCCCATTTTTGCAACAAAAAATATCCTGCTAATTTTTTTCTTTTCTTTTTTTTGTTTGGGCTGTATTTCGAAAAAAAAAATAGAGCCCCGCCATTCTTCCTTTGTTTTTTCCGGTTGTAAATTTTTTCAAAAAAACCCGAGCCTTTCCATTTTTTCCCCCTTTGGTTTCCTTTTTTTTGTTTGCTCTATTTTTTTAAAAAAAAAACAACAAACCCAACAACAAAAAAACAGCCCTTTTTTTTTTTTCTTTTTTTTTTTTGTTTTGTCTCTTTTCACAAAAAAAAAAAAAAAAAAACCACGCCTGTCATTTTTCTCTTTGTTTTTTTATTCTCTTTGTCTCTATTTCGCGTACTTTTATACGGTACTGAAGTCACTTCGGCCAATTTCCGCAAAAAAATTCATAGGGCATTCCGGGGTTGACTGGGCAGAAAACAACATGAGAGCAGGTCTTTTCTTTTTGTCGTTTGTAAAACAGGTACTAAAAAATCCCCATCGCTCCAACAGATCCTGAAAGAACGTCTTTTCCATGTCATCCCACCTTCAAGGGAAAAAAAACAAAAACCGAATGCATGAAAAACCCGGAAAGTCTCATGTACGCTGCAAAAGCATCGAAGAGAAAAAGGACATGGAAATGTCTCAGGTGATCAGTGTGATCAAACCGTTGAAAACTGGGCGGAAGTCTTTCATTATTAAGCCAAAAGTTTTTTTCGAGGGAAATGATAAACACGTGATGCATGGATCGGGTGTGTGTGGTTGTGGGGTTGTGTTGTGTGGTGGGTGGTGGGGGTGGTGTGTGGGGGGGACCTGTCTACCTCAAAATTGAGCAATTAGATTCCGGGAGTAAAATTTTTAGTTTTCCTGCAAAAAAAGAGTATTTTTTTACCCCGAACTTTAATATGGATTTACATCGCGCAAAAAGCAGCCAACTCACCCGCGCTGTAGTACTCACACTCAAAAAACCCCGCACCACTACACAAGTGCACTACACACAACACACACACACACCAAAACACAACCCACACACAACACCACACCACTGCACGATCTTGTTTACCATTCATTAAAAAAAAAAATATATTAAAATATATTATAAAGCCCTCATCCCTTTCACCCCCCCCCACCCCCCCCCCCACACACACACACAGAGTGACAGACCCCGTTGGCTGGGCTCTGTTGGGCAGCACCCCTTTTTTTTTGGATCGCATTTCTAAAATCTATTTAAGTGGAACCAACAAAAAATTTCCCTTTTTAAACAGTGTGGGGATCGGGTGTCCATTTTGGGTAGTACCGTCCATGAATGTCCCCCGATCGGTCACGTGTCGTTTTACCCATTTGGGTTTGAGAAAAATCGCGTTCAATTCGCCTTTCTTACACAGAAAGGGGTGCCCCAAATTACGTTCCCCTCATCATGCAAATCGATTACTGTAACAGCATTCTTGCCGGTCTTCCCTGCGTCGATATAAACCGACTTAAACCCGTATACAAAACACGCACCCAAAACCTGTTTTCCAAAAGTCCAAAAAGAACCCACACTACACCTCTGTATTTTAGACTACATTGGCTTCCCATTCATGGCGCGCATTCAGTATAAATTCGAAACACTTGCCTTCGACATTTTTGATTAAACATTGCCTGCTTATCTTTCCAACTTTTTACTTGTCACTTATCAACCTCTCGCCTCTCCGCTCTAGCCATGACAATTTCTCAACTTCCCCGCATGAAACTGAAATCCTTTGGCCAACGTTCTTTCAGTTATCAAGCCCCCTTGTCTGGAACCCCCTCCCCTCCCAGCTCCGCTCTTCACAGACTCTCTCTGCGTTCAAATCTGGTCTCAAAAGTATCTCTTTCAGAAGCCCCTTTTGTCTTTTTTACATAGCGAAACAGTTTAATGCGTGTTTTCCCATGCATTCTCCATCCTTTTGCCTCTTGTATGTGGCACGCGCGCTTCCGTGCCCGGGGTGTTTTTGTACTTTTGCGTGTGTGCGTTCGTGTGTGTGCGTTTACGCGCGTGGGGGTTTTTGTTGCTTCGTGTTGAGTTTGCCCTTTGTGTGTGTGTTGTGTGTGGTGTGTGTTGTGTGTGTGTGTGTTTTTGTGTGTGTGTTTTCTGTCTGTCTGTTGTCTGTCTGTCTGGGCTGTCTGTCCTGTCTGTCTGTGGGTGTGGGTGCTCCCTTCTGCATGTTTTATATTGTATCCCGTGCAGTGTTCATGAAATTGGAGGCGGGTGGGGGGGGGGGGGGTGGGGATGGGGGCTGGTTCTTTTCTTCTATTCCCAAATTCTTGTCGAGCGTTTGTTCATATAATGTCATGTGTGTGGGGTGGCGGTGGGGAGGGGGGAGGTGGGGGAGGATAGAGTGGGGGGAGTTGTGGCTTGTTCATCTGTTTTAGTGCTTGCTTTGTGACCTATTGTTTTTGATGCCTTTTTCTCAGTATTGTGCAATGTTTATGGAAACTTTTATTTTTCCTGTATTGTGAAGCGCTCTGAGGATGAGTCTTTTTCTCTCATCGAAGAGCGCTATATAAGCTCGATTTATTATTATTATTTTATTATTATTATTACAGTCGCACACATTTTACCCTTCATACAGTTTACTATTTGCATCTTTTTCTTCTCTTTGTACTGCCACTCCACCTCCCGTTTTCTGAAACGTCTCCAAGAGAGAATTAGGTCGCTTTGTGTTTTGCAGCCAGCAGCATCACAATTCAGTCTGAAAAAAAACTTCTTCAAGTCGGCTCAGTTCCACACTTCACCCTACCAACGCCAACATGCTCAATCCAAAAGAACCGCTCCCCTACCCCCCCCTCCCCCCTCAGAAAAGTCTAACCTCGCCCCCCCTCCCCCCCCCCCCACCCCCACCCCGAAAAGTCTAACCTCCGCCCCCCTCCCCCCTCCCCCGTCTCTTATCTCCCACCGTCACCACTCTCAGTCTCCTTCTGCTCAACACGTCCCACCACCACCACCCCACCCCCACCCTACACCTCAATTCTCCCTTCTTCCTCGTTCTTTCACGGGGTATTCGTTGTTTTATGAACAACCCGGTGTAAGCACCAGCGCGCCTGCAGTCGGCGTGGGCCACTTCTTCATTAATCTTTGTCTTATAAACCAAGCCTGTAATAAATTGACATATAGATGGATAAATAGATATATAGATTGGTAGATAAAATAGATAAATAGATAGGTACATAGATACATAGATAGGTAAATAAACTTTCATCACGGAGCAGGGGATAAATGAGCAAGTGTCGTTTCAACGTATATCCTCCTACGAGCGTGAATGAAATGGGAAGAGGTGGACAACGAGAGAGAGAGGGAGACTGAAGGGTTGGGGTGGTTGAGGAATCTGGGGGGCTGGGTTGGGTGTGATGGGCAATACCTGGTTATTGTGATGTGATGGCGCGTGGAGGTTGGGGAAAGAGGTGTGTGGGTGGGGCCTGGGGGCTGGGGGTGAGAGAGCGAGAATCTGTGAGTTGTTTTCGTGAGTTGACGGACTGGATGGATGAATACCTGGCTGCGTTCTTGTCATTACGGTCCCCTGGGAAGACCTTTAAGAGGTCGAAATGTTGGGAATAATTTATGAGTCTTGTTTTTATTGTTTATGTGCTGTGTGTGTGTGTGTGTGTGTTGTGTGTTGTGTGTGTGTGTGTGTGTGTGTGTGTGTGTGTTGGTTGTGTGTGTGTGTGTTTGGGTGTGTGTGTGTGTGGTGTTGTGGTGTTGTATCATTCCTGACTTTTTCACCGGTGGAATGGTGGATCAGATTTGCTTTCTCTGAGCTACTGTGTGAATGCCTTCTACTCACCCACCGACCCACCCATCCACAGGGTCCCCTACGCCTGTCCCCCTCTTCGGATTTTCAGCGAGGAACGTTTTTGGCATGAGCCAAACTGAATGAGAAAGGGGATCAGCAACCTTGGTACAGTGGGTATTGTCGCGGGATGCTGACTGAAACGTCATGGGTACTAGTCCTGACAGAGCAGGTGTGTGTTGTGTGTGTGTATTGTGTGTGTTGTTTTGTGTGTGTGTGTGTGTGTGTGTGTGTGTGTGTTGTGTGTGTTGTGTGTGTGTGTGTGTGTGTACTCATCTTCAAAATAAATCTGCAGCCTTTTTAAGAAACAATACAAATCAGAGAGAAATCTTTCGTACAATGTCACATCAGACAACTCTGAAGCCTACAATCTACCTTGTTCAATCAATGAACTGAAATCAGCTCTGCAAACCGGCAATGATTCTGCCCCTGGTCTGGATGACATTCATTATCAGTTTTTGAAACATCTTCCAGAAAGCTGTCTCCAGACCCTTCTTAAAGTATACAACCATATCTGACCACAGGGTGCTTTCCGCCCTCCTGGCGGAAAGCCTTGATCATTTCTATCCACAGGATCGGACTCTGTGTTGTGTTGTGTGTGTGTGTGTGTGTGTGTGTGTGGTGTGTGTGTGTGTGTGTGTGTGTGTGTTCTTCAATTTAGTGTCCTTCCACTGAAAGTGATTCAGACAATAGAGGTTTGTGGGTGAATGAGAATAAGTGGATTTGTCTATAATAAGGTTAACAAACATTGAATAGTGAGTTTGTGGGTGAATGAGAATAAGTGGATTTGTCTATAATAAGGTTAAAAAACATTGAATAGTGAGTTGTGAGTGAATGAGAATAAGTGGATATGTCTGTAACAAGGTTTACAAAAAAAATGGATATAAAAATGTATCCCTTTTGTCCTACGTATTGTCATGTACCCCACCTTGATCCTAATTATATAAATGAATAGATAAACTAGTAACAATGGACAATTGAATTACCAAATCAATAAATTAACAATTTTACAAATAAATACTCAGTGAAACTATGCAATAAACCTTTACATACAGATTGAAGAACAGAATAATTGTTAAGTATGCTAGATAAGACAAAGGAGTCGATCCATCAGTGAAACCATCAATACCCAATTTCTTAAAAATGTCTTTTGTTTTTGAACAACGTGTCAATATATGATTGACACTTAAGGATTCTCCGCACATACATCTGACATTGTTACAATTTTTGTTTTGATTGAATTTAAACGAAGTCTATGATAAGACTCTCAGTCTCTAGATGAGCAAATAAAACGCTTGGATGGTCTGTTTTTGTTGTTTTCTGTCATGTTGATTAAAACAATTACGACTATACTGTATGTCTGTATTTAACAATAAGATTTTCGCATTTTCGTGGATTTTCTTTTTAATAATTGAATTAGCATTCTGTTAAATCTAATGGAACATTCACGGACACAGCATCATTACTATTTTGGGCTGCTTGTTTTGCAGCTCGATCTACTTTTTCCCGTTTCCATATATGCCGCAGTGAGAAGGCACCCAGCAAAAAGTCACAGTAATTCCTTTGATTAAAAGGTGTATTAAATGATTTATTTCAAATATCATATCTTGGCGTATGCGTGAATTGGGAGACTTTATCGCAAGAAGCGCTGCTTTCGAATCAGCACATATTAAAAGTTGACTGTTGTTTATTGGAAAAGTTAGTATGAAACCCAAAGGGACTTCAATATAGCAAATAGTTCTGCACTGTATATAGATAAGTTGTTACAAGATAAAATAACTTTGAATTTGTAAACTAGGGATTACGAAAGCTGCTCCTGAATTTGAATTATCAAGCACTGAACCATCCGTATATATTTTTAAATGATTATTGTAATTATCTTCTAAATGAGAGCATACGTGAGTTTTTTAAAGATTAGGTGAGTCATTTTTTGATAAATCTGTGTATTCTATATCAAAGATTGCTGTTGATTGTTCCCATTTTGGGCATCGGAGAAACGTTGGATTTTTAGCAATGTTATTTTGATCTATATTAGTTTTTCTCAGAAGATCGCAAGAATAAGAACATATAGATTTTGCTGGGGAGTATGTTTTGAGCTCGCTTTCCAAAGTCCTTTTCCGAATCTAAGCATACCTCTTGAGAACAAAAATTTTTTTGTGAGAAACTTTTCAAAAAAACTTTGAAGCAGAAGCTTTTCGGAAGTCTGTGATGGTAAAACACCTACCTCATTGTATGTCCCTAAATTTGATGTATGTGTGGGGACTCCAAGGGCAATTTTATAAGCTTTGCAATCAACACTTTGAAGTTTATTTAAAAGATATTGAGGTGCATTAAAGAAAACTTCTTGAGCATAGCAAAGTCTTGAACGAACTAAAGCATTTGCTAAGATGGTTAATGTTTTAGAATCTTGAGCCCAGGATTGTTTATTTATAATTTTAAGGAATTTAAGCTTTTTCCTTGCTTTGTTTAGAATGTAATCAATGTGAGCATTCCACGTAAGTTTGCTACTTAATATGACTCCTAGAAATTTAACGTTTTTAACATAGTTTAAAATTATACCATCCAATGTAAATTTTTGGTAGCTTTTCTGGATCATAACCAGAGTTGAAGAGCATCATGTGAGTTTTTTCTGTTGAAAGGGAAAGCCCATTTTCATGTAAGAATTTGTTTATTTTATTGAGCTCATGCTGGTATTTGATTTTGATGTAATTCAGAGATCGTAGAGAAGTATGGCGTTTCATAGTTTACTTTCACCCATAAACACGTGTTTGTGTGTGTGTGTGTGTGTGTGTGTGTGTGTGTGTGTGTGTGGGGTGTGTTCGTGACGTTTCTTTTCCTCGGTGCCAAGGTGCCTACTAACACTTCAACCGGCTTTCAAGTACCCACACCTGGCAAGCATCACGGATGTGACCCTGTGCAACGCCCACATCCCTTAGTCTCCTTTCTTGAAATCTTATCCTCGGGTGCTCAGGCAACCAGTGTTTGTTTCTTTTTTCCCCCTTTCAATCTATTGTTTCATGAAAAAAAAGGAAAGACAAAAAACCCCGTCCACTACTGACGTCACATAAAGCCATCCCCCATCCTTGCAACTACAAACACCATCCTCATTCTCCCTCCTCTTATTTCTAAAATCAATCAGCCTCTCTGCCTCCCTCTCCCTGCAAGCAACATACAGCACATAAGAAAAGGAAAGCTCACAATCATGAGGGGAAAAAGACAATGAATGTTGATTTGAAACAATTTGGGATTCCTTTTTTTCTGCATCTCTCATCTTTTAACGCTTCTACCAACACCACCACCATCACCACCACCAACACCACCATCACCACCACCACCACCACACCATCACCACTTTCATCATCACAACCATCCTACGTTCCAGACCGTAACTAAAATCAAAACAAAAATAGATGAAAAAAAAAAATCTCACCGTCTCGTTTGTTACGAAAAAACGGTGAACCATTTTAAAGACAGTCATTGTATTTTTTTTAATTGAAGCAAATAACAACAACAACAAAAAAAAATCAGCGGGCAATGTTTTTTATTTTTAAAACTTTCAACGTCACCGGGACGGGTGCAAAAGGGGTCGATCAAATGTCGAACGCTACCCTTTAATACTTTGGGTCTTGAAACTGTACAGTTTTTTGGGAGCAAAATTTTTTTCTTTTTTTTAAAAGAAAGAAAAAAAAAAAAACTTTGATAAATTTTAAAACAAAAAACAAAGCCTCTCTTAAAGAAAAAGAAAACTGTATAAAAAAACGAAGGGAAATTAACGACAGATAAAAAATCAAAAAAGAATTAATAACTGACTTTTTCCCCGTCTTTATAAATTTTTCCCTGTTATAGCTGGGTTGTGTGAAAGCAAAACCCAATCTTTTTCTATCCTATTTTATTTATTTTGTTTAAAACACTTTTAGAGACGTTCGGGGCCGCGCACACCACACATACCCGCGCACCACACCGCACACACGACAAAAACCCCACAGAAAACACACCACACACACACACACACACCACGCACAGCAACACACACACACGCACACGCCCGCCCACCCACACACGCAACCACCCACACCACGACACGCGCGCGGCGCACAGAAACAGGGACGACTTAAAAGAATGGATTTAGCTAGTTTTTATCATTAAAAGGATCTATGCCAGTGTTTTCACTTCTGAAAAGGTCTATGTCGTGTTTATATTCAGAAAAGGATCTTTTCCCATGTTTATCACTTCAAAAAAAGGGGCTTGCAGTGTTTATCATTCAAAGAAAGGTCTATGCAGTGTTTACCCTTCAGAGAAAGGATCATCCCGTGTTTTTCACTTCAGAAAAAGGGATCTATGCCAGTGTTTATCACTTCAAGAAAGGGATCTTTCCGCGTTAATCACTTCAGAGAAAGGACAGTGCCATGTTTTTTCCTTCAAGAAAGGAACTACCCCAGTTTTTTTTCATTTCAGAGAAAGGACATGCCACGTTAATCACTTGGGAAAAAGGATCAGTGCCATTGTTTTCACTTCGGGAAAGGATCAGTGCCTTTTTTTATCATTCAGAGAAAGGATCAGTGCCGTGTTTACGACATAAAAAACCCACCCTTTTAACGTACTGTCCTTGTTTTCGAAAATCAAAGAGGATTAGGGAAAGAACTTCCGCAAGGGAGGGGTGAAAGAAGAGAGAAGGGGGGGGGGGTGACAGTGGGAGGAAATTTCCCCAACCCATTTCCCCCCAAAAGCCTCAAACAACAGAGCGAAAATGGAGGACGATGGAAGGGAAAAAACCGCTCGGAGAATGATGGGGCGGCGTGATGGTGATGAAAGCTTTAAATGACGGGGGGCAGGGGGGTTTTATCACCCACGCGCCCGCAGTCCAGGCGTCCCCTCACGCGGTTCCCGGTCTTTATGGCAGGGGGGGGGGTCTCGTTAAGGTTCGTTCGTTCGTGGATGCAGATGGACAGTAAAGGAATGCTTCTTGGCATGTCACTGTGTTGGCCCAAACCCCAAAAAAAGGGGAAATAATAATCCTCCATCGATAGCCTGAACTGCGAAAAGGGAAATAATCATTCAGCAGTAGCCAAAACAGTGAAAAGGACATAATTTCATTCAAACGATAGCCTAAACACAAAAAGGGGAAAAAATCATTTTGTGTGGCCTAAACCGCAGAAGGGAAAAAATCAATTTTTTTTACTAGCTGACCAGAAAAAAGGGAAAAATCCTTCTGCAAAAAGCCGCCCAGCAAAAAGGGAAATAATCTTTCAGCCTGCCTGAACAGCAAAAGGGGAAATAATCTTTTTGCGTGTAAACAGCGAAAAGGGAAATAATCTTCATGGTCCCGAACAGCAAAAAGGGGAAATAATCATTTGCGATGCCTAAACAGCAAAAAGGGAAAAACATTCATGCGTAGCCGAACAAGAAAAGGGAAAAAATCATTCCTCGAACCCTGAAAGAAAAAGGGAAAAAATCATTCCTGCGAAGCCTGAACAGAGAAAAGGAAATAATATTCCTGCGATAGCCTGAACAGAGAAAATGGGAAAAATCTTTCCCTCGAAAGCCTAACAGGAAAGGGGGAAATAATCTTTTGCGAAAAATTTAAACAAAAAAGGGAAAAAATCATCCGCAAAAGCCTAAACAAAAAAAGGGAAATAATCTTTCCCTGCGATACCCCTAAAGGGAAAAGGGAAATAATCACAACGACGATTAAAAAAGATTTTTTTCTTTTTTTTTTTTCTTTCTTCTTGTTTTTTTTTTTTTTTTTTTTTTTTTTTTTTTTTTTTTGGGGGGGGGGGGGATCTTTTGGGAGACGTAACTGTATCTTTTGCCCTAAGCTTCGTGCAAAAAAAAACATATCAAATGACCTCCCCCCAAATTTAAAATGTCACTTGGACGGGAAAAATGCTTTTAAAATTTGGGGTTTACTGATGTGAATGTTTTTTAAACCCGTCACCCACACAGTTTATATTCAACGAAGCGCGAACTGGTAAAGGCTGATTATGGTAACTTTCAAATTCCAGATTTCAATGGTTTTCTTTTTATTTTCCCTGCAAACGCAAGTGGTTTTCACAAACTTTTGGAGGTGTGAAAACCCAGCAAACAGCCTAGTCCTAAGAAAGATCGGTCAGACAAAAATTTCCTTTCAGTTCACGGGGAAATCCCAAAGGGGGTTTGGTTTGGGTTGGGTTGTTGCGGGGTTGTTTTTCTTGAAAAAAAAAGAAACGCATTTGGTTTTTAATGTGAGGAGTGCAATTGAAGCCCCTGGCATTGGGGTGTGATCCCCAAAGGGTGTTATTTTGTGCTTTTGGGAAGTTTTCCGTTTGTCCCCCCAGGGATTAGTTTTGTGTAAACACCCCCCCTGTATTTTTTCCTCTGAATCCTTCGGTGGTGACTCTTTCAAGGGGGTTTGCTCGGGATGGTGAAAGGTTTCAGTGAAAAGTTTTTCTTCATTTAAAAAGGTCCGGTTAAACCACTTCTTTGACCTGTGCCTTGAACTCCCGGACAAAAAGGGCTTTTTTGGTCGGTTGAAAAAGCTCTGGATCTAAAGATCCTGGGTTCAGTTGAGTTTGAACCCGGGAAAATAGGGGGACGTTTGTCTTCAGAGTCCGTGCCTATCAGATTCCATTTTCCCCGTGAGTCGTTCGAAAAGAATTTTTAAACCCCAAGGGTCCCGCCCCAAATGCCCCAGGGGCCACGCACGTGCCCACACACACACACACACACACACGCACGCACGCACGACACAACGCACCCGCACGACGCACGCACGCACAAACCAACACCCCCAAAACAACACACAAACAACACAGACACACACAGACACACACAACACACACACACACAACAACACACCAACACACACGGGCATCACCAAAAGGGCACGGGGGGAGAGAAAGGGACCTCCGTCAAAGACGAATGTTTCTGGACCCGTTCTTGACCCGGATCCGGACAAACTGTAAGGGGTTTGTCCGGGTGGGTCCTTTAACCCCTTTTCAAGTTTTATTAAAGGTTCAGTGTCTTCTTTTGTGTTGTGGTGTGTGTGTTTTTGGTGTGTGTGTTGGTGTGTGTGTGTGGTGTGCGTGTGTCTGTGTCTGTGTGTGTGTGATGTGGGGTTGTTGACGTGGTGGTGTGGTGTGTGTGTTTTTGCGTAGCTTTGCTGGGGGTTAGACGCACAACAAAACCAGGGAACACGCCTTTGTAAGGGTAAAAATGGGGTACACCTACACGCCAGAATTCCAAAAGAGAGCTTCTGCGCTTCACGCGGTCCTTTAGCAACTACACCTTATTCAGATCCGCACCACCAAACACTAAATGAAATACCTTTCATCGACCGTCCCCCACCAAACCTAAATAAAATACACTTTCATACAGACCCGTCCCCCACCAAAACAAATGAAATACCTTCCATCGATTGGGCATTCACTTACAAAGAAAAAAAGAAAAAACATACTGTGCTTTCTTCCCCCCCAACACCCTTCCCTCTTTTTCCCCCTTTTTTCCCCTTTTTCCACCCGTTTTTCCAATCTTCCAAAAACGACTGAAAAAACCTGCTGGTGCACGCCGACCACCTGTGCAAGATGGCACTGGTTTACAGAATGCCGTCTCCTTGTCCCAGCGGTTAAAAAAAGCACCTTTTTCGCTTATTTTCAGTTCACCATGAGGAAATTTTTGGTTTTAAAACTTTAGATGCTTCCCTTTAACCCCTGGATGCCCCCAAAAAGTTTTTTAAAAACAAAATTCCCCTAAAATTAACACAACTTTGCTTTCTTAAAGGAAGAGGGGGCAAAAGGGGATAGGGAAATATGCTCGTTAAAAAGGAGTAAATAGAGTAGCTTCGGGGGGCCAGAATGCCCTGGTAGAGCGCCGGACTCGTGCTTGGTTTGCGGGTTCGAATCTCCCCCGGGGCCTTTTCCCCTCGGAGTGACATTGGTTCACCCCTTTTTCCAAACAGTCCTTCGAAGAGACTAAAAACCGTTTTTCCGCGTGTAACGACGCATAAACTTGCAAAAAGAAAAATCCCATCACCAATTTTCCGGAAGAGAAGGTAGTTTGGCCGTTGGTAAAAAAAAACCTTACCATGAAAGCACCCCGGGTGGTTTTGAAAGAATAAAGGTTGAAAAATTGAGTGAACGACACGATGGATGAACACGGAAACGCCTAAATAAAGCGCCAGCAGGGCTCTTCAGTCGCTCCCCCGTGGCGGCCATGGTCTCGTAAATGGGGATTGTCCCCCTAGACCTTGGCAAGGTTGCCTTTAAATTTTAAAAGTTTCATTTGTTTTATTTTTACTTTTATTTTACATGCACGTTTTTTGCCTTTAATTTATTATTTTGTTTTTTAAAGGGATGGTTTTTTTTCTTACTTAAAGATTTTTCATTTTGGGGGAGCGGACTTTTACCCCAATGCTTTCACCGCACCACAGGGATAGCTCTGAAGCCAGGGGGTTTTTGTGGTTATAGCCCAGCCGCCAAAAGGGGCCATATCAGGGGTCACCACGTTGAAATAAATTTAACTATCATTCATTACAGAACTCTAAAATCATTTCTAAAAACCCCCCCGAAATTTTGTAAAAAATTTTTCCAATGTAAAAATCTCAATCGATGAAAAATGTTCACCTTTTTCAAAAAATTCAAAGTCCATCAGGGGGAACTCTCTAAATAATTTTTTCTTTTTAAATCGTTTGAAAAGTTTGTGTCTCATACATGCAAGTCCCAACACTCTAAAAGAATACTTCTTGTGGTGGGCTGAAATGGAATGCCCCAGGGCTTCTTACCTTTTAAAAGGGATGAAGGGTTAAAAAAAAGAAGGCCGGGGGCAGCCGCATACCCGTTTCTTCTTTGCGCCCGTGAGGGGGGATGGGGGAAATTTTTAGGTTTGGACGGATCTAAAAGGTTTTGTTACCCGTTGTGTTTTTCCTCCCTCCAGGGTTCTGACAAAATCATTTAACTTTTGGATTCGATTTGTGAGGGGAAAATATTTTTGGGACTTTTCCCCCCTTTTTGTGTTTTTGGCCAAACGATAAACCTTTCTTCCCCCCGATCCCAAAACTGCCCAGGCCCCAAGCCAGAAAAATGTTGAACCATCCGCTTTCAACTTGGTAAAAAGTTCAAAAACTGTAAAATTTCGGGATGTGGGTTTGCGCCCATATGGCCTCCAAAGCTACAGCGAATCCCACAAAACCCGAAAGTCCTTCTTGTGATTAACTTATCTTCAATCAGAACCGATGTAAGTTCAGCAAGTAAAAAAAGCTGAAGGATTGGCGGCCGGTGAAGGGCTTGGGGTGGTTTGGGTTCTTTTTTGCACCTTGGTGGGGAGAACACCACGGTATTTGACTGTGGTGTGTCGCTATTTTACGCCAGGGCCGCACAATCAGCTGTCTCCCCCATGAGTTCCGACCAGCGGCGAAAGGCCTCGGAGCAGGCAAAAAAAGGGGTCTCCTTCCCAAAGGGGTTACGATGGTTCCCTCATGCAGTAGTGGAAAATTTTCATATCTATAATATTTTTCTTTTAATTTCTGTTTCCCTTTTTTTCCTCTTTACCTCCCCCCCCCCCCCCCCTCCCTCTTAAGTCCAAATCTTTTAAGTCATACTATTTTAAGACATTTTTTTGTTGGCCGCCTTGTTTTTTTCCCCCCCATTTGATTTTTCGTCTTTTTATTTGTCTGACTTTATCAAGTTTAAAAAGGTGTGCCATCTTGAAAAAAAGTTACTCTTGTTTGGGTTTTTTTTGGGAGAAAAAATTACCCACTAACGGGGAGGTAAAGAGCATGACAGGGGGAACTATTCAGGGGGGCTAAGAGCTATAAAACAATGAATAGGAGGGGAAGTTAAGAGCTATCAGACAGTGAACCCAGGCGGGGGAGTAAAGACTATCGACAATATACCTACGGAGGGAATTAAGAACTATCAGACGGACCCTATACGGGGAGCTAAAGGCTATCGACAATGCGCCCAGAGAGGGGACTTTGAAACTATAACAGTTAACCCATGGAGGGGAACTATGACAGTGCCTTGGGGGGAAATATCAGACAATGAAACCTATGGAGGGAACTATCAACAAGAATTGGGGGGGGCTACCCTGGGGGGAGGGGAAAGACAATCAGACAGTAAACCCATGGAGGGGGGGTAAAGACTAAGACATGAAACCCATGGAGGGGGGTAAAAAGCTACGACAGTAAGCTAGGAGGGGGGGTAAAAAGTATCAGACAGTGAACACATGGACGGAAAAGGGAAAGAGATCAGTGAATTCTGGAGGGGAGTTAAAAAGGGGAGCAGACAGTGAACCCATAAAGAACAAAAGAAACCCCTAAAGGGGAGGTAAAGATCTATCCACAGGAACAATGGGGGGGGGTAAAGAGCATAGAAGTGAACCCAGGGAGGGGCTAAGACCATAACAGTTAGCCCCGGAAGGGGGGGGGTAAGGGGTATCAGCAGTGACCAGGAGGGGGGGGAAAGAGTTCAACGTGTTGAAAAGAAAGAAAATCCTGGGGTGAAGGGGATGAAAAGGAAAAAAGTACCGGGTGTAATGGTTTTAAAGGAAATAAGTAACAAAGGGGGGACTGGTTTTAAAGGGAAAAGTTTTCCGGGTTGACTGGTGTGAAAAGGGAAATTTTAAAAACCATGGGGTGACTGGGATGAAAGGAAATAGATAACCTGGGTGCTGGTGGAAAAGGTAAGATAACCCTGGGTGACTGGGAAAAAGAAAAAAGATAACCATGTGTAAATGGGATGAAAGGAAAAAAAATAACCTGGGGTAACTGGTAATAAAGGGAAATAAGATAAACCTGGTGGACTGGGGTGAAAAGGAAATAAGAAACCGGTGTGCTGGGGTGAAAGGAAAAAAAGATAAAAGGTGTAACTGGTTAAAAAGGGTAAAATAACCTGGTGTAAAGGGGGGAAAAAAAAAATAAAATAACCGGGTGTAATGGGAAAAAGGGGAAAAAGATAACCTGGTTTTAATGGGTTTGGTAATAAATAAACCCTGGTGGAGGGGGTGAAAAGGGAAAAAAAATAAACCTGGTGTCTGGTCGGGAAATAAAAATAACCCGGGGAAGGTTGAAAGGAAAAAAATAACCTTGTGTAAATGGTAGAAAAGGAAATAAGTAAACCCGGGTGTTAATGGGGTTTAAAAAAAATAAGATCCTGGGTAACTGGATGAAAGGAAATAAGTTTTCCAGGTGTAGGTTGAAAGGAAATAAATAACTGGTGTGACTGGTATGAAAGGAAAAAAGGTAACCTGGTGTGACTGGGATGAAAGGAAAAAAGATAACCATGCGGGGCGGGATTAAAGTAAAATTTTGTTGGTAGGGGGGGGGAAATAAGATCTGGGGGGTAACGGGGTGAAAGGAAATTGATAAACCCGGGTGTGCTGGTTGAAAGGAAATAAGAATCTGCTTGCTGGTTTGAAAGGGAAAAAAGATAACCTGGGTGGGACTGGTGAAAGGGAAAAAAGATAACCCGCTGTGCGGTTGAAAAGGAAAAAAAATTCCTGGGGGTGCGGGGGGGGAAAAAAGATAACCAGGGGTAAGGTATGAAAGGAAATAAGATAATGGGTGTACTGGTTGAAAGGGAAAAAAAAACCGGGGGGGAATTATTTTAAAGGGAAAAGATCCGGGTGCGGTTAAAGGAAATAAATAACCTGGTGAACGGTATGAAAGGAAATAGTAACCATGGGTAAGGGATAAATAAAAAAAAAATAAAACCCTGGGGTGGGGAGAAAGAAAAAAGATCCGGTTGATGGGGTTGGGAAAAAAAGATAACCGGGGGTGACTGGAGGGGAAAAGGGAAAAAAAATAACCCTGGTTTCTGGTTTTAAAGAAATTTAAATGGGGACTGGTTGAAGAAAAAATTAACCCTGGTGTGACGGTGTGAAAGGGAAATAAGATCCTGGGGTGATGGGGGTGAAAGGAAATAAAAACTTGGGTGACGGGTGGGAAATAAAATAACCTGGTTGAGGGGGGGAAAGGGAAAAAAGATAAACCCTGGGGGAATTTTGAAAGGAAAAAAGTAACCATGGGGGATGGTGTGAAAAAAAAAATAAGAAACCGGGGGTGTTGAAGGAAATAAAATAAACCCCGGGGTGGGAAATGGTATGAAAGGAAATAAAAAACCTGGTTTTGTGGTTTGAAAGGGTTTTAAGATAACCAGGTGTGACTGGATGAAAGGAAATAAGAAATCAGGTGTGACGGTATTAAAGGAAATGATAACCTGGGGTTTATGGTTGAAAAAAATTTAAAAAATGAGGGGGACTGGGGGGGAAAAGGTAAGAAACCAGGGTGCTGGTATAAAGGAAATAAGATAACCTGGTGTGACTGGTGTGAAAGGAAAAAAGTAATCATGGGGTGCCCGGTAGAAAGGTAAAATAACCTGGTGTGACTGGGGTGAAAGGGGGTGAATAACCTGGTGTGATGGTAGAAAGGAAAAGAGATAAACCCGGTGTGACGGGAGAAAAAAATAAGATAAACCCGGGGTGTGACGGTAGAAAAGGAAAAAAGATAACCTGGGGGTTTATGGAAAGAAAGGAAATAAATAAAAATGGTGTGAGGTATGAAAAAAAATTTAAAAAACCATTGTGACTGTATGAAAGGAAATAAAATAACCTGGGTGTAATGGGAGAAAGGAAAAGAAAAAAACCCGGGTGTGACCCCTATGAAAGGAAAAAAGATAACTTGGGGGTAACTGGTTTGGGAAAAAAAAATAATCGGTTGCTGTATGAAAGGAAATAAAAACCAAGTGTAACTGGTTTGAAAGGAAATAAGATAATCATGGGTGAGGTTTAAAGGAATTTTGATCCCTGGTGTTAAGGGTTTAAAAAAAAATAAGTAACCATGGGGTAATGGGGATGAAAGGAATAAAAAACCATGGGTGACGGGGATGAAAGGAAAAAAGTTTTGGGGGGACTTTATGAAAGGAAAAAAGATAACCATGGGTACGGTAGAAAGGGAAAAAAGATAACCCTGGTTTTTGACGGATGAAAGGAAATTTAAAATAATCTGGTGTGACGGAAGAAAGGGAAAAAATAAACCGGGGGGTCGGGGGGAAAAAGGGAAAAAAATAACCTGAGTGTGACTGGTATGAAAGGGAATAAATAACCTGGGGGGATGGTTGGGTGTCCCGGTGGCTGGGTGAAAGGAAATAAGAAAAATTTAGGGTGTGGTTTTGGGGGTAAATAACATGGTGTGATGGTGGAAAAAGGGTGGGTCATTTTGGGCTGGGGTTTGGGAAAAAAGAAAAATGGGGTTTTTGTTTGGGGTGTAATGGGGTTGATGGTTGGAAAAAAGAAACCTGGGGGTGCTTGGGTTTTGGGAAATAAGTCCAGGGGGTGGGTTGGGAAAAAGTGGGGTGTGCTGGTTTTAAAAGGGGGCTGGGTGTGTTTTGAAAAGGGCCGGGGTGTTAGAAGGTGATTTTAAAGGGGGGATGGGGTTAAAGGAAAAAAGAAACCATGGGGTGAATGGTAGAAAAGGAAAAAAAAACCCGGTGTGCTGGATAAAGGGGGTAAGATCCTGGGTGGACGGTAGAAAGGGGATGAGTAAACCCGGGGGGTGACGGGTTTAAAAAAATAAAAAACCAGGTGTGATGGTTTTAAGGAAATAAGATAACCTGGGGTGACTGGTAGGAAAGGGAAAAAATAACCTGGGGGGGAGGGATAAAAGGGGTGAGATAACCTGGGGGGTATGGTAGAAGAAAAGAGTAACCGAGTGTAATGGGATGAAAGGAAAAAGAAACCGGTTGACTTTTATGAAAGGGAAGAATAACCCGGTGTGACTGGGATGAAAGGAAATGTCCTGAGTTGGGGGGTGAAGAAAAAAAACCTGGGGGTGCTGGGGGGTTTGGGAAAGGAAAAAAAATAACCCTGGTGTGACTGGTATGAAAAGGATAAGTAAACCCTGGTGTGACTGTATGAAGGAAAAAAGATAAACCTGGGGTGATGGGTTTAAAGGAATAAAAACCTGGGTGTGCTGGGTGAAAGGAAAAAAAAACATGGGGTTTACGGTATAAAGGAAAAAAGGGTAACCGGGGTGATGTATGAAAGGAAATAAAATCATGGTGAATGGTGTGAAAGGGGGAAGAGTAACCATGGGTGATGGTAGAAGGAAATAAGATAACCCGGGTTCTGAATGAAAGGGAAAAAGATCCTGGGTGTGGTTTGGAAAAAAAACATGGGGGTACTGGGGAAAAGGGAAAAAAGATAACCTGGGTGTAATTAGAAAGGAAATGATAAACCTGGTGTACGGTATAAAGGGAAAAAAAGATAACTTTGGGGGTAATGGTAAGAAAGGAAAAAGAAAATCAGGGTGATGGTAGAAAGGAAATAAGATAACCCTGGTTAACTGGATTAAAGGGAAAAATTAAACATGGTTGACTGGGATGAAAGGAAATAAAATAACCCTGGGGTGGGTGGTATGAAAGGAAATAAATAACCGGGGGTAACTGGTATAAAGGAAAAAAGATAACCTGGTGTAACGGGTTTTAAAGGGAATTTAAAAAACCCGGGTTAACTGGATGAAAGGAAATAAGATAACCTGGTGTAACTGGGTAAAGGAAATAAAATAACCCCGGGTATGGGATGAAAGGAAATAAGATAAAAAGGGGGCTGGGATGAAAGGAAAAAAAAAACCCATGGGTTTTGGAAATTTAAAAAAATAAAAAACCATTTCTGTGACTGGATAAAGTAAAAAATAATCTGTGACGGGGGTGAAAGGAAATAATACCTGGGTTTTTAACGGGATGAAAGGAAATAAGAAACCCGGGGGTTTTCGGATGAAAAAGGGAAAAAAAATTTAAAACATCGTTTTCTGGATAAAGGAAAAAAAATTTAAACCTGCGTGGACTCTTGGAAAGGAAAAAGATAACTGCTGTGACGGAAAGAAAGGAAATAAGATAAACCTGGGGGTGACTGGTGTGAAAGAAAAAAAAATAACCCTGGTTGTAACTGGGTTTGAAAAAATAAATAACCTGGGGGTAACTGGGTTTAAAGGAAAAAAATTTTCCGGGGGTAACAGTATGAAAGGAAATAAGTAACCCGGGTGTGCTGGTTGAAAGGAAATAAGATAACCATGGTGTAACTGGTATAAAGGAAATAAGATAAATGGGGTAAAGGTAGAAAGGAAAAAATAAACCCTGGGGTGAATGGGAGAAAGAAATAAGATAACCTGGGTGTGACTGGTTGAAAGGAAAAAAAAATAACCGGGGGGGACTGTATGAAAAGGAAAATAAATAACCATTGGGTGGCTGGATGAAAGGGAAAAAAAAATAACATGGTGTGACTGGTATGAAAGGAAATAAGATAACCATGGTGTAACTGGTATGAAAGGAAATAAGATAACCATGGTGTTGACTGGTTGTGAAAGGAAATAAGAAACCATGGTGTGACTGGTATGAAAGGAAATCCTAAATGTTGGCGGTAAACGGCAAACATTCAATAGGAGACCCCCCCCCCCCCCCCCAAAAAAAAAAAAAAAAAAAAAAAAAGTAAATAATAAATAATAATAATAATAAAATACAAAAAAATTTTAAAAAAAACTCGCCGATATATTCATATTGAACGCAATATGTGAAAATGGAATAAGAGAAAAAACGCTTGAAAGAAGAAAAGGGAAAAAACCATTAACGAACTGGTTTTCTTCTAGATGAATACTAAGCACAATAAACTTTCAAGGCTGTCTTCTGCAAGTGCTAAATAAATATACCGTGAATGTACAGCCAGTGGTGGCCTTGCGTATTGTGATCACCCAGTCCTATTTCCTCTGTTACCCCCAAAGGAATCATAATAGCGCCACAGCATCAAATGCACACACAGACATAGCGAGAAACAATCCAAAGTGAGAGAGTTCGCCTCTGGACTCCGATTGTCCTAGCTGACAGTCCCGACATGATTCCCACCGTCGACTTGGCTGAAAAACAGCATGCTGAAATTAGTCTGGAACAAATGTTGTTTTTATGTCAACCAGTGTTATCACGGCAGTTAATCTAAATATTTCTGTACGGTTTAATAGTGGATTATGTTTCGCATGAGGAGATTGCGAACAACTTGATCATCTGCACGGTGTAAAATTGGCTGCATTTATACAGACAGTGTGACGTTAGTGTCTGGCATGCCTCCAATACCGCTGTGACTAGGAATAACGAAACGGATGAAATGAAGTCTGGAACCTGATGTTTTACAAAAACTGCTGAAAAAACAGTAAACAAGTTGGGTATTTTTTGCTCCCATAAGAAAACCTAACACAGAGTAACTTTTATTCAAGACTGGCACAGCCTTTTAAACTTGAATAAAGTCAGACAAATACATAGACGAACAATCTAATAGTGGGGGAAAAAAACAAGCGCAGGCCAACAACTGAACTGTCTTCATAGTAATGACTTGGCAAAGATTTGGACTACGGGGGGATTTGAAGATTGAGAAACTGGGAACATGAAATTAAGAAAATATGTTACAGATATGAAAACTCTTCACTAGCTGCATAAGGGAACCATCGCAATCCCCTTTGAAGGCAGATATATTTGTATTGCCTGCTCCGAGGCCTTTCGTCCGCTGGGTCGGATTCATCAGGGAGACACGGCTGGTTGTGTCTGCGCCCCTGGCGTCAAATAGAGACACACCACAGTCCATAATACTGTGGTGTTCTCACCACCAAGGGTGCAAAAAAGAATCCAAAATATGCACCCCCAAAGCAGCCAGCGAAGAGTGGGTAAATGAAACCAAACGAAAGTGTGGGGAGGAAAAAAGTTGCTGAAAAACTAAAAGACATTATGCAAATAATATCAAATGTAGGGGACAATCTTTGAGCCTACGCTTGAGGATCCACCCAAAGATGCAAGGAGATCAAAAGACAAACAAACAGACGGACAGAAACAAATACAAATAACCTCAATTTAATCAAAACAAAATCGGAAATGAAATGAGGCAGGGAACAGTAAACGATAAACAGTAAACAAGTTGGGTATTTTTTGCTCCCATAAGAAAACCTAACACAGAGTAACTTTTTTTCAAGACTGGCACAGCCTTTCAAACTTGAATAAAGTCAGACAAATACATAGACGAACAATCTAATAGTGGGGGAAAAAAACAAGCGCAGGCCAACAACTGAACTGTCTTCATAGACTTGGCAAAGATTTGGACTTACGGGGGGGGGGGATTTGAAGATTGAGAGAAACTGGGAACATGAAATTAAGAAAATATGTTACAGATATGAAAACTCTTCACTAACTGCATAAGGGAACCATCGCAATCCCCTTTGAAGGCAGATATATTTGTATTGCCTGCTCCAAGGCCTTTCGTCCGCTGGGTCGGACTCATCAGGGAGACACGGCTGGTTGTGTCTGCGCTCCTGGCGTCAAAAATACCCCACTTGTTTACTGTTTATCGTTTACTGTTCCCTGCCTCATTTCATTTCCGATTTGCTGAAAAACAGTTCAGGAAACTATAAGCTGAGATCCAATATTTGTCATTGTGAACATTAAGACATCTGATATTCTTGCGGGAGGGGGGGGGGGGGGGGGGGGGGGGGGGGGGTGGGGGGGGATTTTATATTCGTTTTAATTTGTTTAGTTGGCTGGTTGGTTGGTTGGTTGGGTGGGTGGGTGGGTGGGTGGTTGGTTGGTTGGTTGGTCGGCAAATAGGTACCGCAAGCTACCTTAGTGTATAGTTATGTGCCTAGAACTCTCTCATCCTTGGAACCAAATGTAAATTCTTTTTTTCTTGTATTCTTTCCAAAACACATGCACTGATATATGATTTTTAATTACCCCCCCCCCCCCCAAGTCACTTCCTCCACAGAGTTCCACCAGGCCTTTCTCTCGTCGTGGTGTGCCCCCAAACACAAACACACAAACAAACACACACACAAAAATGAAGGATTGCTGGCATTACGTCTAATTCCTTTCGCTGCGTGCCCCTTCAAAGACTGTCAAGATTTATGTCAAAGGCCCGACGGACGGGAATTGGGGTTGAAATGGGAGTCTTCATCCAGGGAGGAGAAATGAGGTCGTTTTCACCCTCAAAATCACCTTGAGAAAAGAAAAGAAAGAAAGAAATTTTTCTGAAAAGCAGAGAGAGAAAATGAAGAAAATGAGACTGAAGGGTGGGAACGAGCAACGACCTTCTCGGGTCATCAGGGGAGGCAAGCGGATCAAGATCATAAAGATGGAGATTGTCGTGCGCAGCTGACGTGAACCGCCACAACCGTGCAGTGGTGTTCACGTGCCAGGAAGGGAAGGGGAGAGTGGTAGCGGAAAGAGACCGAACGATAAAGATGGCGGACAGGAATAATACCGTCTTTTGCTGTGGGGGGGGGGGGGGGGGGGGGGGGGGTGGGGGGTTATTGTTTCCGGTAATGCCTGTTACGTCATGATTTAGGATTTGACCGTGCAATGTCCGTCCTGCCTTTGTTTACTGCTAAGAGAGATCTTAGTTTATTGTTTCTTGTTAACGGTGATCTTGGTTTACTGTTTACCGATATCCTTGTCACACCTTTGGTCTTCTGCCTACCGTCAGAGTCTTGCATGAGTGCATGCCAGCGCGCGCGCGCGTGTGTGTGAATGTGTTATATGTGGGATATGTCTGTCGCGTGTTGTTTATCGTGATATGTATCCTGTCTTAACTTGCTGTTGGAAATGCAGTTACTTGCCCATCCTTTTCCTTTCGATGTATCTTTTGCCACAAGTGAATACCACCTCCACCCCCAACCCCCTCTCTTTCTCTCTCTCTCTCTCTCTCTCTCTCTCCCTCTCCCCCCTCTCTCTCTCTCTCCCTCCCTCCCTCTCTCTCTCTCTCTCTCTCTCTCTCTCTCTCTCCTGGGTCTTGATGCGAGTCAGTAGCCGACAAGCAGAGACAAAAACTAACATGTCCATTGTGCACATGACAAATCAAATATAGAGGTTAGTGCACCATAGTTGTTTACGTCGTATTGCACCCCCAATACACTGTGTTGTTATGTTTTGTTGTCGTTGTTGTTGTTGTTGTTGTTGTTGTTGTTGTTGTTGTTGTTGTTGTTGCACTCAATGCTTGGGGAAATCATCCAATACGCTGAAGCTGGTTATGATAAAACTCTTCATAGAATTATATAGCTTCCGTTCGGTTCTCTTCCGTAGGTTCGACAAGTCACACAAACGGATCACACGGAAAAATGGGAACAACATGGACCTCAAGCTTTTAAATTAATTCACGCTCTCTCTTTCTGTCTGTCTGTCTGTCTCTCTCTCTCTCTCTCTCTCTCTCTCTCTCTCTCTCTCTCTCTCTTCTCTCTTCTCTCTCTCTCTCTCTGTACCCTTCTCCCCCTCCTCCATCACTACTCTCTCCTTTTCTTCCTCTCATAGTTCATTACAGTCTTCTCTCCCATATCTGAACCCGTACATGCTCAACAGCCCTCTGCAGAACATAGGTCGGGAATTTTCAACAAATTTAAAATTGGAAACCCTCCAAAAAGGCGGACAGCTGTACGAGATATGTAAAAGATGAAAACTACAGACTGTCATAAGACTGGTAGTAAATTTTTGGGAAAGTTCCTCTTCACCTTGGAAGTGAAGGGTCGGGTGTGTATGCGGGTGGGGTGGGGGGGGGAGCTGGGGAGTAGGTGGACTGCTGGGCTTTGGATGTCGCGATGGCCCCAAAGGTTAACGCTCTGAATCGTCATCCGTCCACCGAAAGAAGATCGGGAAGTGAGCTTCAATTTTGACAGTAAGATAAACCGATACAGACCAAAACTGTGTGGCTGGAAACAAGAGAAATTTACTTACTGCTGATAATATGAGAGAGAGGGGGAGTGCACAATCAGATAGGTGACGACAGACAGACAGACAGGCAGACACAGGCAGACAACAGGCAGACAGAGCGACCAAGCGACCGAGAAAGTATAAGAGGGATAGAAAAAAACCTAGAGGAAGATTCAGATGTGAGAGCAGAGAGCAGACAGATTGGCAGGCAGACAGATTGGCAGGCAGAAGAAACCAGACAGAAACACAGACAGACAGACAGACAGACGACAGAAGACAGGCAGAGAAT
>JAMYXO010001924.1:0-26460 GCA_033310375.1 Conus canariensis | reverse complement strand
TGTGTGGCGCCAATATACAGTTACTGATAGTGTGCCATGACTCTGAGAAAAAGAGCGTAGCAGAAACAGATTTGCATATGACTGTTCGTGTAAAACATACTGAAGGCTATGAACAGGAAAATGATACAACCGAACGTGATTCAAAATCGATGCATTTACCCAACACAGAGCACAAAACTAATGTTAGAACATCAAGCACATGTGGCACAGACAGCGCCTAGCTTACTACAGAAGCTGAGGTGCAGCAGCACACAGAATCTTGTCAACAAAACATTCACACACAAATAATGGCAACTATTGTGGAAAGAGGGAAGACCTTGGTCAATCTCCTCCATGTTTGTGGCCAACTTCAACACATCACTTCTACCTGGAGCAAAGATGTTGTGAAAGGAAATCCTCACTAGGACCATCGTGACTGGTGTGTTGTAATGTTGTGAAGTGGACTATTACTTGTGTGATTGACAGTCCAAGGATTAGTTACAAATATGTTTAATACCACGATGTGGGATCCATGTCACGATGAACGTTTGTAAAGGCCAATTGTACAACGTTGTTTCCACATAAGCTTCATATATCTGCCTCCCTCCTCACTCCATTTCCCCCAGCCCTCACCCCTACCCGTTCCCCCATCCTATTCCTCCATAGTCCGTTTTTTTTTTTTTTGTGAATGGGCCTTAATAGCCTAAACCATATCAAAGTATTGGCATTCGTATTTTCTCTCTCTTTCTCTCCCTCTCTCTCTCTCTGTCTTTCTCTCTCTCTCTCTTCTCTCTCTCTCTCTCTGCTCTCTCTCTCTGTTCACTCTCTCTCTCTCTCTCTCTCTCTCTCTCTCTCTCTCCTCTCGTCTAAAAAGTCATAAATTGAATACGTATGCAAATGAATACCTACATACCTAAATAAATGACTTAATAAATAAAGAAATAATAAATAAATGTATAAAGAAAAAGATAAGTAAGTAAATAAGTATATAAGTATACAAATAAATGAGAAAAACAAGGAATATTTCATATACCATGAAGATTTTGGTGAATTATTAAAACGACATTGAGGATAACATAGACGTTGTCACAATTATACCACCAGAACAAATAATGAAAGAACGTAAGGAGAAAGAAAGAAAGAAAGGAAGGAAGGAAGGAAGGAAGAAAGGAATGAAGGATTGAAGGAAGGAAAGAAGGAAGGAGGTAGGGAAGAAAAGAACCAAAAAAAAGCAAAAGAGATAAACAAAATGGAAAACAAAACCCCGAAGTCTGCACTGTGGGTAAGTGAAAAAAAGAATTGATTAATTACTTAATTAGTTAGTTAGTTTTATTATTCTGAATTTATTATCATCTTCTCATAACGTCTTCATGGCACATCAATCCTCCCTGTCTTACATTTGGTTCTTATTTCTTTCTTTATCTTCCTATTTCCATCTCTTCTTTGTTTTGTTGCACTCTATTCATTTATTCTTTTTTATTTTCTTATACATGTATGTATTTACACTTTTTTTTTCATTTTTCTACAAAAGAAAATTACAAAGTTAGAGACAGACAGAAAGAATCACTTTACTACTTGTAGTCTGGTGGAAGCCAAAAAAAAAAAAAAAGAGATAAACCTTATTCTCATTAACTAACTAACTAACTAAATACCTAACTAACTAACTGACCAACTATCTTACTAACTACTTAACTAAGTAACTAATTAACTGTTCTTCACATTTTTTTTCACATTTTTGTTCCTTGCTCGGCCGGGATTCGAACCTGTAGCTTTGGATGGGTGGGCGTCTGAAGGCGCGCCTTTTCAGACAGATGTCTTACCCCACTGCTAACAGACACCTACTCTACATTGGGAAATTTATGCCTTATGAAGTTCACTTTTGTTCCCTAACCAGCAGCTAGGTCAAATATTCAGTTGTTTCCTACACAAGTCTGTTCGTATGCCTGTTAGGAGTCTCCCAGTAACTTTTAGAAAGTATGCTGAACTCAGCACTGCAGAACATGACGCTATCCCCCTTCAAAACTGAAGGCAAAGGAAACCACATTGTCGTCGTCCTGAGGTTCAGTACTATAACCGATTATACGCTGTCACGTTACTACCACAGCGTCCATGCTGTGTATCGCAGAAAGTGCCCCTCAAGATAAACAGGGATAACACTGTGAAACAAGGCAGCCTTTTCATCTCCATCTGGTTTATTTTTGCCAACTCTGCCCAGTTTTGTCTATGGTGCTGATGCTGACAGTGAAAACATTGTTTATACTGATAAACATGTAGCTGACAATGATCATCGTTTGCCTGCTTCTCTTTCCCAGTCATTGTATGACACTCAAAACAATGAACGGCAAATCAACATGAAACTGTGTGGCGCCAATATACAGTTACTGATAGTGTGCCATGACTCTGAGAAAAAGAGCGTAGCAGAAACAGATTTGCATATGACTGTTCGTGTAAAACATACTGAAGGCTATGAACAGGAAAATGATACAACCGAACGTGATTCAAAATCGATGCATTTACCCAACACAGAGCACAAAACTAATGTTAGAACATCAAGCACATGTGGCACAGACAGCGCCTAGCTTACTACAGAAGCTGAGGTGCAGCAGCACACAGAATCTTGTCAACAAAACATTCACACACAAATAATGGCAACTATTGTGGAAAGAGGGAAGACCTTGGTCAATCTCCTCCATGTTTGTGGCCAACTTCAACACATCACTTCTACCTCGGAGCAAAGATGTTGTGAAAGGAAATCCTCACTAGGACCCATCGTGACTGGTGTGTTGTAATGTTGTGAAGTGGACTATTACTATGTGTGATTGACAGTCCAAGGATTAGTTACAAATATGTTTAATACCACGATGTGGGATCCATGTCACGATGAAACGTTTGTAAAGGCCAATTGTACAACGTTGTTTCCACATAAGCTTCATATATCTGCCTCCCTCCTCACTCCATTTCCCCACCCTCACCCCTACCCCGTTCCCCCATCCTATTCCTCCATAGTCCGTTTTTTTTTTTTTTTGTGAATGGGCCTTAATAGCCTAAACCATATCAAAGTATTGGCATTCGTATTTTTCTCTCTCTTTCTCTCCCTCTCTCTCTCTCTCTGTCTTTCTCTCTCTCTCTCTCTGTCTCTCTGTCTCTCTCCTCTCTCTCTCTCTCTCTCTCTCTCTCTCTCTCTCTGTGTCTAAAAAGTCATAAATTGAATACGTATGCAAATGAATACCTACATACCTAAATAAATGACTTAATAAATAAAGAAATAATAAATAAATGTATAAAGAAAAAGAAAGTAAGTAAATAAGTATATAAGTATACAAATAAATGAGAAAAACAAGGAATATTTCATATACCATGAAGATTTTGGTGAATTATTAAAACGACATTGAGGATAACATAGACGTTGTCACAATTATACCACCAGAACAAATAATGAAAGAACGTAAGGAGAAAGAAAGAAAGAAAGGAAGGAAGGAAGGAAGGAAGAAAGAAATGAAGGATTGAAGGAAGGAAAGAAGGAAGGAGGTAGGGAAGGAAAAGAACCAAAAAAAAGCAAAAGAGATAAACAAAATGGAAAACAAAACCCCGAAGTCTGCACTGTGGGTAAGTGAAAAAAAGAATTGATTAATTACTTAATTAGTTAGTTAGTTTTATTATTCTGAATTTATTATCATCTTCTCATAACGTCTTCATGGCACATCAATCCTCCCTGTCTTACATTTGGTTCTTATTTCTTTCTTTATCTTCCTATTTCCATCTCTTCTTTGTTTTGTTGCACTCTATTCATTTATTCTTTTTTATTTTCTTATACATGTATGTATTTACACTTTTTTTTTCATTTTTCTACAAAAGAAAATTACAAAGTTAGAGACAGACAGAAAGAATCACTTTACTACTTGTAGTCTGGTGGAAGCCAAAAAAAAAAAAAAGAGATAAACCTTATTCTCATTAACTAACTAACTAACTAAATACCTAACTAACTAACTGACCAACTATCTTACTAACTACGTAACTAATTAACTGTTCTTCACATTTTTTTCACATTTTTGTTCCTTGCTCGGCCGGGATTCGAACCTGTAGCTTTGGATGGGTGGGCGTCTGAAGGCGCGCCTTTTCAGACAGATGTCTTACCCCACTGCTAACAGACACCTACTCTACATTGGGAAATTTATGCCTTATGAAGTTCACTTTTGTTCCCTAACCAGCAGCTAGGTCAAATATTCAGTTGTTTCCTACACAAGTCTGTTCGTATGCCTGTTAGGAGTCTCCCAGTAACTTTTAGAAAGTATGCTGAACTCAGCACTGCAGAACATGACGCTATCCCCCTTCAAAACTGAAGGCAAAGGAAACCACATTGTCGTCGTCCTGAGGTTCAGTACTATAACCGATTATACGCTGTCACGTTACTACCACAGCGTCCATGCTGTGTATCGCAGAAAGTGCCCCTCAAGATAAACAGGGATAACACTGTGAAACAAGGCAGCCTTTTCATCTCCATCTGGTTTATTTTTGCCAACTCTGCCCAGTTTTGGTCTATGGTGCTGATGCTGACAGTGAAAACATTGTTTATACTGATAAACATGTAGCTGACAATGATCATCGTTTGCCTGCTTCTCTTTCCCAGTCATTGTATGACACTCAAAACAATGAACGGCAAATCAACATGAAACTGTGTGGCGCCAATATACAGTTACTGATAGTGTGCCATGACTCTGAGAAAAAGAGCGTAGCAGAAACAGATTTGCATATGACTGTTCGTGTAAAACATACTGAAGGCTATGAACAGGAAAATGATACAACCGAACGTGATTCAAAATCGATGCATTTACCCAACACAGAGCACAAAACTAATGTTAGAACATCAAGCACATGTGGCACAGACAGCGCCTAGCTTACTACAGAAGCTGAGGTGCAGCAGCACACAGAATCTTGTCAACAAAACATTCACACACAAATAATGGCAACTATTGTGGAAAGAGGGAAGACCTTGGTCAATCTCCTCCATGTTTGTGGCCAACTTCAACACATCACTTCTACCAGGAGCAAAGATGTTGTGAAAGGAAATCCTCACTAGGACCCATCGTGACTGGTGTGTTGTAATGTTGTGAAGTGGACTATTACTATGTGTGATTGACAGTCCAAGGATTAGTTACAAATATGTTTAATACCACGATGTGGGATCCATGTCACGATGAACGTTTGTAAAGGCCAATTGTACAACGTTGTTTCCACATAAGCTTCATATATCTGCCTCCCTCCTCACTCCATTTCCCCAGCCCTCACCCTACCCCGTTCCCCCATCCTATTCCTCCATAGTCCGTTTTTTTTTTTTTTGTGAATGGGCCTTAATAGCCTAAACCATATCAAAGTATTGGCATTCGTATTTTCTCTCTCTTTCTCTCCCTCTCTCTCTCTCTCTGTCTTTCTCTCTCTCTCTCTGTCTGTCTGTTTTCTTCTCTCTCTCTCTCTCTCTCTCTCTCTCTCTCTCTCTCTGTGTCTAAAAAGTCATAAATTGAATACGTATGCAAATGAATACCTACATACCTAAATAAATGACTTAATAAATAAAGAAATAATAAATAAATGTATAAAGAAAAAGAAAGTAAGTAAATAAGTATATAAGTATACAAATAAATGAGAAAAACAAGGAATATTTCATATACCATGAAGATTTTGGTGAATTATTAAAACGACATTGAGGATAACATAGACGTTGTCACAATTATACCACCAGAACAAATAATGAAAGAACGTAAGGAGAAAGAAAGAAAGAAAGGAAGGAAGGAAGGAAGGAAGAAAGGAATGAAGGATGAAGGAAGGAAAGAAGGAAGGAGGTAGGGAAGGAAAAGAACCAAAAAAAAGCAAAAGAGATAAACAAAATGGAAAACAAAACCCCGAAGTCTGCACTGTGGGTAAGTGAAAAAAAGAATTGATTAATTACTTAATTAGTTAGTTAGTTTTATTATTCTGAATTTATTATCATCTTCTCATAACGTCTTCATGGCACATCAATCCTCCCTGTCTTACATTTGGTTCTTATTTCTTTCTTTATCTTCCTATTTCCATCTCTTCTTTGTTTTGTTGCACTCTATTCATTTATTCTTTTTTATTTTCTTATACATGTATGTATTTACACTTTTTTTTTCATTTTTCTACAAAAGAAAATTACAAAGTTAGAGACAGACAGAAAGAATCACTTTACTACTTGTAGTCTGGTGGAAGCCAAAAAAAAAAAAAAGAGATAAACCTTATTCTCATTAACTAACTAACTAACTAAATACCTAACTAACTAACTGACCAACTATCTTACTAACTACTTAACTAATTAACTGTTCTTCACATTTTTTTTCACATTTTTGTTCCTTGCTCGGCCGGGATTCGAACCTGTAGCTTTGGATGGGTGGGCGTCTGAAGGCGCGCCTTTTCAGACAGATGTCTTACCCCACTGCTAACAGACACCTACTCTACATTGGGAAATTTATGCCTTATGAAGTTCACTTTTGTTCCCTAACCAGCAGCTAGGTCAAATATTCAGTTGTTTCCTACACAAGTCTGTTCGTATGCCTGTTAGGAGTCTCCCAGTAACTTTTAGAAAGTATGCTGAACTCAGCACTGAGAACATGACGCTATCCCCCTTCAAAACTGAAGGCAAAGGAAACTACATTGTCGTCGTCCTGAGGTTCAGTACTATAACCGATTATACGCTGTCACGTTACTACCACAGCGTCCATGCTGTGTATCGCAGAAAGTGCCCCTCAAGATAAACAGGGATAACACTGTGAAACAAGGCAGCCTTTTCATCTCCATCTGGTTTATTTTTGCCAACTCTGCCCAGTTTTGTCTATGGTGCTGATGCTGACAGTGAAAACATTGTTTATACTGATAAACATGTAGCTGACAATGATCATCGTTTGCCTGCTTCTCTTTCCCAGTCATTGTATGACACTCAAAACAATGAACGGCAAATCAACATGAAACTGTGTGGCGCCAATATACAGTTACTGATAGTGTGCCATGACTCTGAGAAAAAGAGCGTAGCAGAAACAGATTTGCATATGACTGTTCGTGTAAAACATACTGAAGGCTATGAACAGGAAAATGATACAACCGAACGTGATTCAAAATCGATGCATTCACCCAACACAGAGCACAAAACTAATGTTAGAACATCAAGCACATGTGGCACAGACAGCGCCTAGCTTACTACAGAAGCTGAGGTTCAGCAGCACACAGAATCTTGTCAACAAAACATTCACACACAAATAATGGCAACTATTGTGGAAAGAGGGAAGACCTTGGTCAATCTCCTCCATGTTTGTGGCCAACTTCAACACATCACTTCTACCTGGAGCAAAGATGTTGTGAAAGGAAATCCTCACTAGGACCCATCGTGACTGGTGTGTTGTAATGTTGTGAAGTGGACTATTACTATGTGTGATTGACAGTCCAAGGATTAGTTACAAATATGTTTAATACCACGATGTGGGATCCATGTCACGATGAACGTTTGTAAAGGCCAATTGTACAACGTTGTTTCCACATAAGCTTCATATATCTGCCTCCCTCCTCACTCCATTTCCCCCAGCCCTCACCCCTACCCCGTTCCCCCATCCTATTCCTCCATAGTCCGGTTTTTTTTTTTTTTTTTTGTGAATGGGCCTTAATAGCCTAAACCATATCAAAGTATTGGCATTCGTATTTTCTCTCTCTTTCTCTCCCTCTCTCTCTCTCTCTGTCTTTCTCTCTCTCTCTCTCTGTCTGTCTGTCTGTCTGTCTCTCTCTCTCTCTCTCTCTCTCTCTCTCTCTCCTCTCTGTGTCTAAAAAGTCATAAATTGAATACGTATGCAAATGAATACCTACATACCTAAATAAATGACTTAATAAATAAAGAAATAATAAATAAATGTATAAAGAAAAAGATAAGTAAGTAAATAAGTATATAAGTATACAAATAAATGAGAAAAACAAGGAATATTTCATATACCATGAAGATTTTGGTGAATTATTAAAACGACATTGAGGATAACATAGACGTTGTCACAATTATACCACCAGAACAAATAATGAAAGAACGTAAGGAGAAAGAAAGAAAGAAAGGAAGGAAGGAAGGAAGGAAGAAAGGAATGAAGGATTGAAGGAAGGAAAGAAGGAAGGAGGTAGGGAAGGAAAAGAACCAAAAAAAAGCAAAAGAGATAAACAAAATGGAAAACAAAACCCCGAAGTCTGCACTGTGGGTAAGTGAAAAAAAGAATTGATTAATTACTTAATTAGTTAGTTAGTTTTATTATTCTGAATTTATTATCATCTTCTCATAACGTCTTCATGGCACATCAATCCTCCCTGTCTTACATTTGGTTCTTATTTCTTTCTTTATCTTCCTATTTCCATCTCTTCTTTGTTTTGTTGCACTCTATTCATTTATTCTTTTTTATTTTCTTATACATGTATGTATTTACACTTTTTTTTCATTTTTCTACAAAAGAAAATTACAAAGTTAGAGACAGACAGAAAGAATCACTTTACTACTTGTAGTCTGGTGGAAGCCAAAAAAAAAAAAGAGATAAACCTTATTCTCATTAACTAACTAACTAACTAAATACCTAACTAACTAACTGACCAACTATCTTACTAACTACTTAACTAAGTAACTAATTAACTGTTCTTCACATTTTTTTTTCACATTTTTGTTCCTTGCTCGGCCGGGATTCGAACCTGTAGCTTTGGATGGGTGGGCGTCTGAAGGCGCGCCTTTTCAGACAGATGTCTTACCCCACTGCTAACAGACACCTACTCTACATTGGGAAATTTATGCCTTATGAAGTTCACTTTTGTTCCCTAACCAGCAGCTAGGTCAAATATTCAGTTGTTTCCTACACAAGTCTGTTCGTATGCCTGTTAGGAGTCTCCCAGTAACTTTTAGAAAGTATGCTGAACTCAGCACTGCAGAACATGACGCTATCCCCCTTCAAAACTGAAGGCAAAGGAAACCACATTGTCGTCGTCCTGAGGTTCAGTACTATAACCGATTATACCCTGTCACGTTACTACCACAGCGTCCATGCTGTGTATCACAGAAAGTGCCCCTCAAGATAAACAGGGATAACACTGTGAAACAAGGCAGCCTTTTCATCTCCATCTGGTTTATTTTTGCCAACTCTGCCCAGTTTTGTCTATGGTGCTGATGCTGACAGTGAAAACATTGTTTATACTGATAAACATGTAGCTGACAATGATCATCGTTTGCCTGCTTCTCTTTCCCAGTCATTGTATGACACTCAAAACAATGAACGGCAAATCAACATGAAACTGTGTGGCACCAATATACAGTTACTGATAGTGTGCCATGACTCTGAGAAAAAGAGCGTAGCAGAAACAGATTTGCATATGACTGTTCGTGTAAAACATACTGAAGGCTATGAACAGGAAAATGATACAACCGAACGTGATTCAAAATCGATGCATTTACCCAACACAGAGCACAAAAATAATGTTAGAACATCAAGCACTTGTGGCACAGACAGCGCATAGCTTACTACAGAAGCTGAGGTGCAGCAGCACAAGAATCTTGTCAACAAAACATTCACACACAAATAATGGCAACTATTGTGGAAAGAGGGAAGACCTTGGTCAATCTCCTCCATGTTTGTGGCCAACTTCAACACATCACTTCTACCAGGAGCAAAGATGTTGTGAAAGGAAATCCTCACTAGGACCCATCGTGACTGGTGTGTTGTAATGTTGTGAAGATGGGGAGTTTGTGTTATACTCCCTGTTTGGCTAGTATACTTACCATGTCAGACCATAGCATTCAACGGCAGTTAGCCAGCTCTGTCAGGCCGAATTTTTTCCGTGGCCATGCAGTCATAAGACAGTCACGTGATGTCACCCCACTTCCGGCCCGGAAGAAGCCAGTGTCAACTTCCTATAAGTCATTCAGCGAGGCCTGGTGTATGGTGACCCGAGAACCTTGGCGCCAGAGGGAAGGTAGGGAGGGAATTAGAGTCTGACATGGTAAGTATACTAGCCAAACAGGGAGTATAACACAAACTCCCCATTTTGGCGTCATATACTTTACCATGTCAGACCATAGCAGAATTTAAAGGAATCGGAGGAGGGCGAGCGCCCTAGTGGTTCTTGGGGTTGACCGATATGGCTGCATTGGCCGCCACAAAGGAAATCCCCTTAGACCCATCAGCTCTGGTCATGCGGATATCCCTCAGGTAAAAATTAATGAAGGGATTTTCCGAACGCCAGTAGGCTGCCTCCAGCAGGTGGCGCACGGGGACAGAGTACTGGAACGCTGTGGAAGTGGCCAGTGCTCTGACCTCGTGGGCCCTGGGTGATAGGACAGGGAGATCCTTGTACGCCTGAGCGTAGGTAGATCTCGCCGTCTTGGAGAGCCACCTGGAGATAGTTCCCGCCGAGATATCTCTAGTATTGTTGGGGTTGAGGGAGATAAGGAGTCGTCTCTGGGAGGAGCGCCTGGGGCGTGTGCGTTCCCAGTAGTACCTGAGACACCTGGAGGGGCAAAGGTCCATGTCTCCATCTTTTTCTCCCTTTCCCAAGATGTCAGAACTCCGGAAGGAACTTGAGAGAGACTGAGCCGTCCCTGTGGAAGGCGATATCTGTGGGGTCACCGCTGAGGGCGTGAATCTCACTTCGTCTTCTGGCCGAGGCCAGGGCGAGGAGAAAGGTGGTCTTAAAGGAGAGGAGGTCAAAAGGAATAGAAGCAATGGGTTCAAAAGGGGTTTTTCTGAGGGCATCGAGGACCGTAAAAAGGTCCCAGAGGGGAATGCGCCTAGGGGACTGAGCTTCCCGTAGAGCAACTCCTCTAGACACCTCTCTGAGGAGAAAGTCATTGTCAAAAGAAGGGCCCCCCAGTTGACGAATGGTAGTGCAGATAGCTGATCTGTAGCCCCGAATGGAGCCAGCCGACAGCTTAAGGGAAGAGGATAGGTGGGAGAGGAAATTTCCTATTTGGATGTTGGAGGGGCAGTAATGGGGAACAGAGTTATCTGAGCACCAGGTTATCCATCTCTCCCAACGGTAGTTGTAGAGGGATTCGGTGCTGGCTCTGCGAGATGCCGAGGCGAAGTCCCGTAATCCCTGAGAGGCCCCTGCCCCGGCTAGTGTGTCTAGGACGGACTGGGGTCTCTCCGAGTGGGGGGTAGATGCAGATGTTCGCAGTTGGGCTGGCATAGAAGCCACGCGTGTAGGCGAAGCATCTTGGGATTGGAGTGAGGAAGACCTGACCGGGGTTGTCTCAGCATGTCCCAGCGAGGGCTGAGCCGGAGGGGGGAACGTGGGTGAGGGACTTGGGGTCCGGGAACCAAGACTGGGTCGGCCACCATGGCGTTACGAGGATCAGCCTGGGTCTTTCCAGCCTTGCCTTCCTGATCACCTTGTGTAGGATGGGGAAGGGGGGAAAGGCATACGCCAGTAGGCCCGTCCGGGGAGGGATAGTGCGTCGACTGCATCCGCCTGGGGATCTGGAACGGGAGAGACGTACAGGGGCAGGTGATGGTTGAAGCTGGTGGCAAACAGGTCGATCATGGGCACAAACCAATGGTTGCGCGACACCAGCGAAGGAGGGCCTCTGTTCTGAGGGAGAGGCCTATGGAGCGGGCCTCTCCCCCTTTGTTGACATAGCAAGCTACCGACGTATTGTCCGTGAGGAGGAGAACAAGTCGGTGCGCGACCTTGTGCTGGAGTTGGAGAAGGGCTAGCCTGACCGCTTCCAGCTCCCACTCCCCGAGGCGTGACTGTCCTCCACGTGGGCCCCCCAGCCCAAGTTGGAGGCGTCTGTATAAAGTTCCAGTGGTTGGGTTGGGTTGGGAGGGAGATGGGGACCCCGGTGGAGAGAGTGGCTGGAGTGAGCCGCTCCTCCGTCGCCGAAATGAACCAGTGTCCGAGGGGAATGACCTGGTCCCAGCGGTCGGAGGTCTGTGACAAACGTCGGCGGAACTCCCTCTGAAGTTGGCGTTTGGGGACCCGCCGCAGGGGAATGAGGGGAGACAGGGACTCCATCATTCCTAGGAGGGAGGACAGGGTTCTGGCCGAGGTGTGGGGTGCCTGTGACAGGCAGGAGATGAGGTCCACTATGCGTGCAGGCCTCTCCGGGGTCTGCCCGACGAACCGTAGGAATCGTCTGTGGGCCGGGTGAATCAGGATCTGAAAAATAGGCGTCCTTCAGGTCTACGGATGTGGCCCAGTCGCGATGATGGATGGAGTCTCGGATCTGGGTGGGGGTCTCCATCTTGAACTTGGTGGGCCTGAGGAACTTGTTGAGGGGCGAAAGATCTAGAATGGGCCTCCATCCTCCCGAGGCTTTTGGGATCACAAAGAGTAGAAGCCGGGGTTTGGGTGGGAAATCTCCGAGATGGCCCCTCTTTTGAGGAGGTCTTGGACTTCCGTGCGAAGAGCTTCTGCTTTGGCGGGGGAGGGTTCGTTGGGGGAGGGAGGGGGAGATAGCATGAGGGGGGGGACGCTCGTGGGCCCAAGGAAGGCGAAACCCTTCCTGTAGCACCGCCACTATCCAGGGGTGAGGCGTATGCGTCTCCACTGGTGGGCATGCCGGGAGAGGCTGCCCGCCAGGGGGGGCGAGGGTCTGGGCTGGTGGGTGGGGGATAGGGCGAGGGGGGGTGCTACCTGATCTAAGTCCCCCTCGGGCTGTCTCCCTAGTCAGCTCCGGGAGCGTGACTGTTGGCCTAACCGAAAATTTTGCTGATGGGGTTTTGGCTTAGGCCTTGGGAGAAGATTAGGTCGCTTGGCGGGCCGTGCGGTGCGGGAAGGCGATTGTCTGGGATAGGGTCTGTGCCTGGGGAAGGAACGAAGTGGGGGTCTAGCAGGGCGTGGCGGTGGCCTGGGCGCAAAGGACACAGCCTGCTTGCGTTCCTCAACTGCTTGTGCTATGACGTCAGCCGAGTAGTCGCCAAAGAGCGACTGGACCTGGCCCGGGATGCATCGCAGGGCTGCCTTAAGCGTCGGGGAGAGAGAGGTCCGCGCCAGCACGGCCTCTCTCGCGACCAACAAGCAGTTGAAGTGGCTTCTGGCTGCGCTGTCCGCCGCAGCCGAAAGGTGATGCGAAATCCTGTTAACTAGGTGTCGCATGAAAGGATCGCTGAACAAGCGAGGGTCAGGCTCTTGGTGCGCCTCAGAGCCCGGGTCCCCCGGTACTGGGATGGCACCATCGTCCTCCGGCCATAGAGCCTCCGCTCGCTGAAGGGGCATGTCCAAGTAGGTGTGTCCCGCCGTGGTGTGGAGGATGCCCATCCTGGCTACTCGGACCCATTCCTTTAGGTTCTTAAAGGAGATGGCGCCGGAAGTAGGGGGGGGCAGGTGGGGGATCAACCGACGGTCCGACTGGGAAATGCCCATCTCCCTGGTCACGGGATTGTCCGTAAACAAGGAGGCGACTGAGGGGTTCTTGGGTAGATTGGTCTAGATCTCTGGGCCGGGGGAGAGGGAGAGAAATTCGTCAGCGGGTGCGGCCTCCCTCCTAACGAGGTCTGGTCGCCACCGTTCTATCGTGCGGACATCGTACAATGAGGTGGGGGCTAGCTCCTCGTCATCGTCCGCCTCAGGGAGGTACTGGTCCTGAGAGGGTTCATAGCACCCGTCTTCAGGAGGTAAGTCGAGGGGTGCCTGTAGTGTGTCCCCGGTGGCCCTATAATCGGCGGCCGGGACATCGTCCTGCCGATAGGACAGCGCCCGAGGAGGGAGACCAAGGTCGACCCAGGTAAGTGAGGCCGGGTGCCACATTCGACCATGTAGCTGGTCGTGCTGGGTGTTGGCGTTAAGCCACTGGTCTCTCTCGGGGGCATAGAGCCACCGGTCCCCGGGGAGGTAAACGGGCTGTGGCGGCCCTGGGGAAAAACCATGGTAGGTAGGCCGCACTCAAGGTCTGACCAGCGCGTTGGGCGAATGCGTAGGTCAGACATCCGCCGAGTCGTAGCCACGAGACCCTCTTCTTCTTGTAGGCAGAAAGTCCCCGGGGACCCGGGTAACCTGAATCACTGTTGGGGGGGGGCTTGAGAGGCCGTGGCCTGTCGTCCCCGTCCAGGTCCGTGCACTGCACCATACACGTCCTTGGAATGGGCCTGGGAGGGCCATAATGGTATGGAGGAGGATGCGGAAGTCGAGCCCCCAACCCGCGAAAGTGCGGATTGGTCAGGATGCGGTCCCGTGTTCCTCCCCCTGGAGGAATATGTCAGGTTACCCTTGGTCCCGCTGGTAGATCCTCCCCCCGGAGGAGCGGGACCGCGGACGTTGCCCAAATGGGGATCCGAAAGGTCGGTTCCCCAACGTCCAATACCCCTAGGGAAGAAGGTGACGTTCGATCGGGGTAGGTCGACCGTCCTTGTGCATGGGCACGGCCGGGCCCATGGCGCGGCGTGCCCGCACGCCCAGGATTATGGACACCACCGAGGTCGTGCGTCGGGGTGACCATAAGGCTGCTTCCGGAGTCGAAGCGCTCCTCGAGCTCAGGTGTTGGCTGCACCTGTGCCCGGTGGGGCCGAGCGCTATGAGTGCACGTATCAATTTGGGGGGAAAAAGAGATACGTGACTCATCAAGGCGAGTGACGGATGGTGATTCCATCCCAGATCCGTCACCCGTGCTGGTCCGCGGCTCGGCAAGGTGCCCCGGGGGCCGAGATTCGCGTGACTCAGCATGATAGTTAGAAGTCTCCGAGCGAGTCCGTAGGCTAGAGGGCAAGCTGGCCGATGGAGAAGGGGTGGGGGAGGGCGAATTCCGTTGGCTAGTCTTTGCTCGGCCGGGCCCCTTGAGGGGAGCCTTGCCATTAGACTTTCTGGGCAGCACCTTGAGGGGAGCTTTGCCCTTAGACTAGCAGGCAGATCAAATGAAAGGCATTTTGAAATGGTGGCCGCTTGCCCATCAGCCTTGGGACGCCGCGGTCGTGCGTCCGTCGGTTTGGTAGACGAGGAAGATCACGCGTCCTTCCGCGGAGAAGTCGTCTCTGTCTACCCGAACCGTACGTTCATCAGTGCGAACGGATTGCTCCGAGATGGAATCGACCCGCGGGTTCTCCGGGAAATTGAGCGAACTCCGAGCAGTGGAGTGGCTCGACCCGGCGGTGTCCTTCACCATGTTGGGCACAGGTGGATAGAGCAAACCCGGAACACACGACCGCAAAGAGGAGACAAGGTGGCCGATCGAGAAAATCAATTAATCTCGATCGTCCGTGTGGTGTCGTGCAAAGTGCTCGAGAGATCGACTGAAAACTCGAACTACCCGTACACGCCACCGGTCGTGTGACTGGTATGGCTATTAATAGCAATCTCTACACGTGGAGTATCACTGTGTATAGGTGTGATAGTTCTTGGGCACTAAATCTTAATAAGCAGATCAGTGTCACACACCCTTACTCGAACACGTTCTACCTGTGAAGGGTAAAGAGTACAGGTATGATAGTTATTGAGCCCTAAACCTTAATAAGCGGAACCAGCACAAAATGCGTGCTGAACCCGAGGCTCGGCAATATGGTGGGGGAACACGACCGGCGAGCGGTGCCGACGATCGCGAGTAACAAAGTCGCGAGAGTGCCGGTAAAAGAGACAAATCTTTAATAAATACGCTCCCGAGAGTGCCGGTAAAAGAGACAAATCTTTTAATAAATACGCTCCCACCAAGAGCCTCACACGGCAAAAATACTCAGGGTCTAGTGCAAGCCGGAACCAGCACAAAATGCGTGCTGAACCCGAGGCTCGGCAATATGGTGGGGGAACACGACCGGCGAGCGGTGCCGACGATCGCGAGTAACAAAGTCGCGGGAGTGCCGGTAAAAGAGACAAATCTTTTAATAAATACGCTCCCGAGAGTGCCGGTAAAAGAGACAAATCTTTTGATAAATACGCTCCCACCAAGAGCCTCACATTTGCAAGCCACAACTGAATCAAGTATAGAACAAAACACAGCAAAGTTAACACAAAGGCAAGTATAGGCGAGACAGAGCACAAGACTTATCTTGCTTTGACGGCAGGCCGAAGATGAATGACTTATAGGAAGTTGACACTGGCTTCTTCCGGGGCCGGAAGTGGGGTGACATCACGTGACTGTCTTATGACTGCATTGGCCACGGAAAAAATTCGGCCTGACAGAGCTGGCTAACTGCCGTTGAATGCTATGGTCTGACATGGTAAAGTATATGACGCCAAATGGACTATTACTATGTGTGATTGACAGTCCAAGGATTAGTTACAAATATGTTTAATACCACGATGTGGGATCCATGTCACGATGAACGTTTGTAAAGGCCAATTGTACAACGTTGTTTCCACATAAGCTTCATATATCTGCCTCCCTCCTCACTCCATTTCCCCCAGCCCTCACCCCTACCCCGTTCCCCCATCCTATTCCTCCATAGTCCGTTTTTTTTTTTTTTTTGTGAATGGGCCTTAATAGCCTAAACCATATCAAAGTATTGGCATTCGTATTTTCTCTCTCTTTCTCTCCCTCTCTCTCTCTCTCTCTGTCTTTCTCTCTCTCTCTCTGTCTGTCTGTCTGTCTGTCTCTCTCTCTCTCTCTCTCTCTCTCTCTCTCTCTCTCTCTCTCTCTCTGTGTCTAAAAAGTCATAAATTGAATACGTATGCAAATGAATACCTACATACCTAAATAAATGACTTAATAAATAAAGAAATAATAAATAAATGTATAAAGAAAAAGATAAGTAAGTAAATAAGTATATAAGTATACAAATAAATGAGAAAAACAAGGAATATTTCATATACCATGAAGATTTTGGTGAATTATTAAAACGACATTGAGGATAACATAGACGTTGTCACAATTATACCACCAGAACAAATAATGAAAGAACGTAAGGAGAAAGAAAGAAAGAAAGGAAGGAAGGAAGGAAGGAAGAAAGGAATGAAGGATTGAAGGAAGGAAAGAAGGAAGGAGGTAGGGAAGGAAAAGAACCACAAAAAAGCAAAAGAGATAAACAAAATGGAAAACAAAACCCCGAAGTCTGCACTGTGGGTAAGTGAAAAAAAGAATTGATTAATTACTTAATTAGTTAGTTAGTTTTATTATTCTGAATTTATTATCATCTTCTCATAACGTCTTCATGGCACATCAATCCTCCCTGTCTTACATTTGGTTCTTATTTCTTTCTTTATCTTCCTATTTCCATCTCTTCTTTGTTTTGTTGCACTCTATTCATTTATTCTTTTTTATTTTCTTATACATGTATGTATTTACACTTTTTTTTCATTTTTCTACAAAAGAAAATTACAAAGTTAGAGACAGACAGAAAGAATCACTTTACTACTTGTAGTCTGGTGGAAGACAAAAAAAAAAAAAAAGAGATAAACCTTATTCTCATTAACTAACTAACTAACTAAATACCTAACTAACTAACTGACCAACTATCTTACTAACTACTTAACTAAGTAACTAATTAACTGTTCTTCACATTTTTTTTTCACATTTTTGTTTCTTGCTCGGCCGGGATTCGAACCTGTAGCTTTGGATGGGTGGGCGTCTGAAGGCGCGCCTTTTCAGACAGATGTCTTACCCCACTGCTAACAGACACCTACTCTACATTGGGAAATTTATGCCTTATGAAGTTCACGTTTGTTCCCTAACCAGCAGCTAGGTCAAATATTCAGTTGTTTCCTACACAAGTCTGTTCGTATGCCTGTTAGGAGTCTCCCAGTAACTTTTAGAAAGTATGCTGAACTCAGCACTGCAGAACATGACGCTATCCCCCTTCAAAACTGAATGCAAAGGAAACCACATTGTCGTCGTCCTGAGGTTCAGTACTATAACCGATTATACCCTGTCACGTTACTACCACAGCGTCCATGCTGTGTATCGCAGAAAGTGCCCCTCAAGATAAACAGGGATAACACTGTGAAACAAGGCAGCCTTTTCATCTCCATCTGGTTTATTTTTGCCAACTCTGCCCAGTTTTGTCTATGGTGCTGATGCTGACAGTGAAAACATTGTTTATACTGATAAACATGTAGCTGACAATGATCATCGTTTGCCTGCTTCTCTTTCCCAGTCATTGTATGACACTCAAAACAATGAACGGCAAATCAACATGAAACTGTGTGGCACCAATATACAGTTACTGATAGTGTGCCATGACTCTGAGAAAAAGAGCGTAGCAGAAACAGATTTGCATATGACTGTTCGTGTAAAACATACTGAAGGCTATGAACAGGAAATGATACAACCGAACGTGATTCAAAATCGATGCATTTACCCAACACAGAGCACAAAACTAATGTTAGATATCAAACACATGTGGCACAGACAGCCCTAGCTTACTACAGAAGCTGAGGTGCAGCAGCACACAGAATCTTGTCAACAAAACATTCACACACAAATAATGGCAACTATTGTGGAAAGAGGGAAGACCTTGGTCAATCTCCTCCATGTTTGTGGCCAACTTCAACACATCACTACTACCGGAGCAAAGATGTTGTGAAAGGAAATCCTCACTAGGACCCATCGTGACTGGTGTGTTGTAATGTTGTGAAGTGGACTATTACTATGTGTGATTGACAGTCCAAGGATTAGTTACAAATATGTTTAATACCACGATGTGGGATCCATGTCACGATGAACGTTTGTAAAGGCCAATTGTACAACGTTGTTTCCACATAAGCTTCATATATCTGCCTCCCTCCTCACTCCATTTCCCCCAGCCCTCACCCCTACCCCGTTCCCCCATCCTATTCCTCCATAGTCCGTTTTTTTTTTTTTTGTGAATGGGCCTTAATAGCCTAAACCATATCAAAGTATTGGCATTCGTATTTTCTCTCTCTTTCTCTCCCTCTCTCTCTCTCTCTCTGTCTTTCTCTCTCTCTCTCTCTCTCTCTCTCTCTCTCTCTCTCTCGCTCTCTCTGTCTCTCTGTCTCTCTCTCTCTCTCTCCCCTCTCTCTCCTCTCTCTCTCTCTCTCTCTCTCTCTGTCTAAAAAGTCATAAATTGAATACGTATGCAAATGAATACCTACATACCTAATAAATGACTTAATAAATAAAGAAATAATAAATAAATGTATAAAGAAAATAGAAAAGTAAATAAATAAGTATATAAGTATACAAATAAATGAGAAAAACAAGGAATATTTCATATACCATGAAGATTTTGGTGAATTATTAAAACGACATTGAGGATAACATAGACGTTGTCACAATTATACCACCAGAACAAATAATGAAAGAACGTAAGGAGAAAGAAAGAAAGAAAGGAAGGAAGGAAGGAAGGAAGAAAGAATGTAGGATTGAAGGAAGGAAAGAAGGAAGGAGGTAGGGAAGGAAAAGAACCAAAAAAAAGCAAAAGAGATAAACAAAATGGAAAACAAAACCCCGAAGTCTGCACTGTGGGTAAGTGAAAAAAAGAATTGATTAATTACTTAATTAGTTAGTTAGTTTTATTATTCTGAATTTATTATCATCTTCTCATAACGTCTTCATGGCACATCAATCCTCCCTGTCTTACATTTGGTTCTTATTTCTTTCTTTATCTTCCTATTTCCATCTCTTCTTTGTTTTGTTGCACTCTATTCATTTATTCTTTTTATTTTCTTACACATGTATGTATTTACACTTTTTTTTTCATTTTTCTACAAAAGAAAATTACAAAGTTAGAGACAGACAGAAAGAATCACTTTACTACTTGTAGTCTGGTGGAAGCCAAAAAAAAAAAAAGAGATAAACCTTATTCTCATTAACTAACTAACTAACTAAATACCTAACTAACTAACTGACCAACTATCTTACTAACTCTTAACTAGTAACTAATTAACTGTATCTTCACATTTTTTTTTCACATTTTTGTTCCTGCTCGGCCGGATTCGAACCTGTAGTTTTGGATGGGTGGGCGTCTGAAGGCGCGCCTTTTCAGACAGATGTCTTACCCCACTGCTAACAGACACCTACTCTACATTGGGAAATTTATGCCTTATGAAGTTCACGTTTGTTCCCTAACCAGCAGCTAGGTCAAATATTCAGTTGTTTCCTACACAAGTCTGTTCGTATGCCTGTTAGGAGTCTCCCAGTAACTTTTAGAAAGTATGCTGAACTCAGCACTGCAGAACATGACGCTATCCCCCTTCAAAAACTGAAGGCAAAGGAAACACATTGTCGTCGTCCTGAGGTTCAGTACTATAACCGATTATACGCTGTCACGTTACTACCACAGCGTCCATGCTGTGTATCGCAGAAAGTGCCCCTCAAGATAAACAGGGATAACACTGTGAAACAAGCAGCCTTTTCATCTCCATCTGGTTTATTTTTGCCAACTCTGCCCAGTTTTGTCTATGGTGCTGATGCTGACAGTGAAAACATTGTTTATACTGATAAACATGTAGCTGACAATGATCATCGTTTGCCTGCTTCTCTTTCCCAGTCATTGTATGACACTCAAAACAATGAACGGCAAATCAACATGAAACTGTGTGGCGCCAATATACAGTTACTGATAGTGTGCCATGACTCTGAGAAAAAGAGCGTAGCAGAAACAGATTTGCATATGACTGTTCGTGTAAAACATACTGAAGGCTATGAACAGGAAAATGATACAACCGAAACGTGATTCAAAATCGATGCATTTACCCAACACAGAGCACAAAACTAATGTTAGAACATCAAGCACATGTGGCACAGACAGTGCCTAGCTTACTACAGAAGCTGAGGTGCAGCAGCACACAGAATCTTGTCAACAAAACATTCACACACAAATAATGGCAACTATTGTGGAAAGAAGGAAGACCTTGGTCAATCTCCTCCATGTTTGTGGCCAACTTCAACACATCACTTCTACCGGAGCAAAGATGTTGTGAAAGGAAATCCTCACTAGGACCCATCGTGACTGTGTGTTGTAAATGTTTGTGAAGTGGACTATATACTATGTGTGATTGACAGTCCAAGGATTAGTTACAAATATGTTTAATACCACGATGTGGGGATCCATGTCACGATGAACGTTTGTAAAGGCCAATTGTACAACGTTGTTTCCACATAAGCTTCATATATCTGCCTCCCTCCTCACCCATTTCCCCCAGCCCTCACTCCCTACCCCGTTCCCCCATCCTATTCCTCCATAGTAGTTTTTTTTTTTGTGAATGGGCCTTAATAGCCTAAACCATATCAAAGTATTGGCATTCGTATTCTCTCTTCTCTCTCTCTCTCTCTCTCTCTCTCCCCCGTCTCTCTCTCTTCTCATCTCCTTCCTCTTCTTCCTCGTTGAAAAGTCATAAATTGAATACGTATGCAAATGAATACTTACATACCTAAAGAAATGACTTAATAAATAAAGAAATAATAAATAAATGTATAAAGAAAAGATAAGCAAGTAAATAAGTATATCATAAATAAAATGAAATGAGAAAAAAACAAGGAAAATTTCATATACCATAAGATTTTGGTGAATTATTAAAACGACATTGAGGATAACATAGACGTTGTCACAATTATACCACAAGAACAAATAATGAAAAAACGAAAGACGAAAGAAAGAAGGAAGGAAGGAAGGAAGGAAGGAAGGAAGAAGGAATGAAGATTGAAGGAAGGAAGGAAGGAAGAAAGGAGGAATGAGCAGGGAAGGAAAAGAACAAAAAAAGCAAAGAGAGATAAACAAAATGGAAACACAAACCCCGAGTATGCACGTGGGTAAGTGAAAAAAAAATATTAATTAACTTAATTAGTTAGTTAGTTTTATTATTCTGAATTTATATCATCTTCTCATAACGTCTTCATGGCACATCAATCCTCCCCGTCTTACATTTGGTTCTTATTTCTTTCTTTATCTTCCTATTTCCATCCTTCTTTGTTTTGTTGCACTCTATTCATTTATTCTTTTTCCATTTTCTTATCATGTATGTATTTACACTTTTTTTTCATTTTTCTACAAAAGAAAATTACAAAGTTAGAGACAGACAGAAAGAATCACTTTACTACTTGTAGTCTGGTGGAAGCCAAAAAAAAAAAAAGAGATAAACCTTATTGTCATTAACTAACTAACTTACTAATAAATACCTAACTAACAAACTGACCAACTATCTTACTAACTATATTAACTAAGTAACTAATGAACTGTTCTTCACATTTTTTTTCACATTTTTTCCCCTGTGCTCGGCCGGGATTCGAACCTGTAGCTTTGGATGGGTGGGCGTCTGAAGGCCGCCTTTTCAGACAGATGTCTTACCCCACTGCTAACAGACACCTACTCTACATTGGGAAATTTATGCCTTATGAAGTTCACTTTGTTTCCCTAACCAGCAGCTAGGTCAAATATTCAGTTGTTTCCTACACAAGTCTGTTCGTATGCCTGTTAGGAGTCTCCCAGTAACTTTTAGAAGTATGCTGAACTCAGCACTGCAGAACATGACGCTATCCCCCTTCAAAACTGAAGGCAAAGGAAACCACATTGTCGTCGTCCTGAGGTTCAATACTATAACCGATTATACCCTGTCACGTTACTACCACAGCGTCCATGCTGTGTATCGCAGAAAAGTGCCCCTCAAGATAAACAGGGATAACACTGTGAAACAAGGCAGCCTTTTCATCTCCATCTGGTTTATTTTAGCCAACTCTGCCCAGTTTTGTCTATGGTTGCTGATGCTGACAGTGAAAACATTGTTTATACTGTACAAACATGTAGCTGACAATGATCATCGTTTGCCTGCTTCTCTTTCCCAGTCTTTGTATGACACTCAAAACAATGAACGGCAAATCAACATGAAACTGTGTGGCGCCAATATACAGTTACTGATAATGTCCATGACTCTGAGAAAAAGAGCGTAGCAGAAACAGATTATGCATATGACTGTTCGTGTAAAAACATACTGAAGGCTATGAACAGGAAAATGATACAACCGAACGTGATTCGAAATCGATGCATTACCCAACACAGAGCACAAAACTAATGTTAGAACAATTTTTAGAAAGAGAGGGTTTGTTTACCGCCAATGACATTGACAAACAAAGCACATTACCCAAAACACGATGCATTTCAACCACTTTGGGTTTTTCTTCAGGCGAAAAAAAAATCAAATTTTTAAAATTTAAGACAGTACAAACAAAGACGAAAATGACTCATCTGTTGTAGTCCAAGTGGGTGGGGGAGATAGCTGCAAGGGGGAAATGACAAGGGGGATTAAGGAGAGGAAAAGTGAGGGGGAGGGTTTGTAGGTGGGAGGGGGGGTGTGTGATACATAAGGGTTTTGTCTAGTTTAGTGGGGTGGTTGTGATATCTTTGTGACGGTTGTGATAATGGTGGATTGATAAAATGTTAAGGGGGGGGGGGCAAACTGGGAAAAAAAAAATTATATATAGAAGGGGTAAATAAGTACATAACAGAAAACCCTAAAAAAAAATAAATAAATAAATTTAAAAAAAAAAAAAAAGTTTAGGGAATAAAAAAAATGATTTCGCTGGGTGATGAAAGAGGTTGGTGGTAGTTATGTTTGGTTTGTTGTGAAAGGTGTTGTGGGTAATTTTAATGATGGGAGGGAAGGGGATGGAAGACAAATTGGTGATAAGTGTAATGATTGGGAGGGGGGGGTGGTGAGAGAAAAAAAAAAAGGGGAGGGAAAAGTGTGGTGGGGGGGGAGGAAGGGGGGCAAAGAAGGAGAGCTCATATCTCTTCCATCCACTATGGGTGGGGGGGTGGGGTGGGGGTGGGGGGTTTTGGGGGTTTTCATATTAATTGTGTTTGTTTAAAAAATTAAACAATGCTGGGGGAAATAAGTTCATTGTAACAGTTGAAATAATGTTTTTGGGCATCAAAAAGCTGCTGTTTGTTGAAGAAGATGGGCAGTGAACAATGAAAAACAGGTATCATGTGTTTGCACACCCCACACACAACACACACACCACACACAACACACACACCACTACAACACACACACACACACACCCCGGGGGGGGGGGGGGGGAAAACACATGTAAACAATGTTCTAGGGTGAGTTAAGATCGTGTGATCATAGTGAGACTAACTGTGTAAAATTTCACCCAAAACAACAACACACACACAACACACACACACTACAACACACACACACACACTCACACAAAACACACACAAAAAAGGGGTAAAAATTTTTAAACATTAATCGCCCCACTGAGGGGTTGAGATCATATAAAGACCAACGTTAGTGTGGGAAAAGAGTTTCTTCTTCCGTTCCCATAGGCGGAATGGTGGGGGTACGGGGCAAGGGCTTCTGTATGGTGAAGGCCCTCAGGGTCAATAAGGTTTTGGCATTAAACAGTGTGTTGGCAGCCAGGATTCTTTTTTTGGTGTTGTTAAGGTTTTGCTTTCCTCAGTGTTTTTGGCACCGGGATTCTTCTTTGGTGTTGTTGGGACTGTTCCACCGTCATTGGGCTCATGTGTTTAAATTGCAGACCCGCCGGGGTGGAGAAATTGCAGAGATGTTATGTCATAATTCGGGATTGCCCGGTTCTCAGTATCACAAAGATGGCCCTTCTTCGTTTACTTAGGTCGGAATCCTGGAGGTAATGACGGAGGCTGCTGTATGGAAGCCCCCTCCAGTGGTCATTAGGGTTTGCACTAAATTGGTAGAGTTTGGAAAGGCCAGGTTCCATTTTTGCCAAGCGGGGAATGTTTCCGCGTTTTCTGGGCGCACGAAAATTGATTTTTTGAAAGACCACAGTTGTGGATTTAAAATTTGACCCTGTCATGTTGAGGTCAGGGAGCCTTTTTCTCAGTCCAACAAAGTTTCACTTTGGTCTAAATTTGGGCGTCCGGTAGTATGCATCCCCCCTTGTTGAAGTCTGGGTCCCTGCTCAAGCATCTTCCAATTTGTCCCCTTTGAAAAAATTTTAGATAAAATTTCCAAGGAGACAAACCTTTTAAAAGTTGGGGTTTGCTGTCCTTCCTTTGTCAGTTGGTCACCTTCTCATTTCCATATAGTGCATTTTGGGAAAGGGATTCACTGGATGGATAGAAGAATAATGGATTTAATTTTTGGGCCCTTGTCTTGAGTGGGGTAAAAAAGTGCTATAGGATTTTTTGTTCCCTTGCCATAGTGAAATAGCATGATGGCATTGGCATGATAATGCCAGTTTAGTTTAAAAAAAAAAAAAAAAAACCAGAACACCACCAAACCCCCACCACCAACAACAACAACAACCGCAACTAATTTTCCATTATTCTTCATTTCCCTTTTTTTTTTTTTTTTTTTCAACTGCAATTTCTACATCAATGCCATGACATTATTTCACTTATTCGACTGCCACCCCCCACAGTACTGTAGAACTCATCACAGCAATCAACATCCATCATCTTTAAAATCATTTCCTTTACTCCACCACTGGGATTAAAACACACTTAAAAAATGCACCCCTCCTACTCCTTTACAAAAATGAAACCCTCATCCTACACCACAATGACCATAACCCACACCTTTACCATCATAAACATCCACCCTCATAAACACCTGCCCCATTCCCCCACCGGGGACTTTACAAACCCTGCCACAACATCAATCCCACTTAAACCCAAAAATTATCATCATCCTACAGAAACTCCAATGAAACAAAACCATCACCACCAGTCATCTACCCCAACCCCCCCCTCCACCCACTTTCTCAACCTGCAATATTATACCAATGCCACCTTATTATTCCACTACCTCAGGACTATCTCCTACAGTACATTGAACTCAAAAACCCCATGCCAGGAGCAATCACCCCCAGGTCATTGGTAATTTTCCTATGCCCCCCAACCTTGCACCATTGCACCAACAAACCCCTGCATTTTTCCACTTGTATAACAAAGGTCACCACCTTGGTACAAAAGATTTTAAAAATTTTTACCATAAAAACAGCATGAAAATTTCTCCCATCCCAGTGAAAACCTCACAATGCACTATAAAGGAAATGAAGAAGCGACCAACTGACAAAGGAAGGACAGCAGCCCAACTGTAAAAGGTAGTCTCCTTGGAATAAATCTAAAATATTTCCAAGGAGACAAATGGAAGATGACTTGAGCAGCACCCAGACTTCAAAAAAGGGATGCAACTACCCCGGCGCCCAAATCAGACAAGTGAACATTGTTTTTGGACTGAGGAAAAGGCCCCCCTGCCCCAACTGACAGGTCCACTATACTCCACACCTGTGATCTTTCAACCATCAATGCAGTGCACCCCAGAGACAGCGGGCATTCCCACTTGGCCCAAAAGGGGAAAACCGGCCTGCCAACCACCAATGAGTGCAAAACCATACGACCACTGGAGGGCTTCACCATACAGCAGCCTCCGTTCACTAACCACCAGGATTCCGACCTAAGTAAACGAAGAAGACCATCATTTGATACTGAGAACCGGACCCAGACTATGACATAAATCTCTGCAATACTCCCCCTGGCGGGTCTGCAATTAATCCATGCAGCCCCAATGACGGTTTGGGAAAAGCCCAACAACACCAAAAAAGAATCCTGGCCTGCCAACACACTGAGAATGCAAAACCTTAAAAAACACCAA
>JAMYXO010001923.1:15000-26471 GCA_033310375.1 Conus canariensis | reverse complement strand
CCCCCAAAATAAAAATCACGTCAACACACATAAGCCTGTCTGTTGTCTGTCTGTTTTTTTCCTATTTTCCTTTTTCTCTCCTCTTTTTTTTCCCTCCTTCTCCTCTTCTCCTCTCTTCACCAATTAAAAAAACAACATAAAAAGCAAACATTTTATCTTTTGGGTGTCCGCCTCCATTTTTAAAGATTTTTGTTCCAATCGGGGAAAAATGGGCCCCATGGGGCCCTAAACCTTTTCCGTTACCCCCAACCTTTTGAGAAGAGGGGGAAGAGGGGAGGAGGAAAAAAGGGAAGAGGATGGAGAGGAAGCAGGGGGTGAAGGGAGGGGGGGATGGGGGGGGAGGGGGGGGGGGGGTGGTGGGGGGGGAGAGTGGGGGGGGGGGGAATGGGTGGGTTTGTGGTGGGGGGGGTTGTGGTGGGGGGGGAATAGATTGATTGATGCAGACTTCTCAGGTGAAAACCCCTGTAGAAAACAGATAAGGCTCCCCGCGCGTAAAAGCGAAGTTCATCGATTTGAAAGAGAGAGAGAGGGGAGAGGGAAAAGAGGGGGAGAGAAGAGAGGAGAGAGAAGGGGAAGATAGAAAAAGAAGACAGACAGACAGGGGACAGACAGACAGAAGACAGAGCAGAGAGACAGACAGAGAACGGACAGACAGACAAAGACAGAAAAAACGAGCAGACAAACGTGACAGCAGACGACAGACAGAGAGAGAGAGGGAGAGAAGAGAAAGAGAGAGAAGAGAAGGGAAGGGATTCAGGGGAAAAAGGATGAAGAAAAGGGGAGGAAGGAGGGGGAGGAAGAGGAGAGGTGGGGGGGTTCAGAGGATGGGGGAGGGGGGAAAAGGGAAGAAAGGGGGGGGGGGTCGGGGGGGAGAGAGAGAGAAAGAGGTGGGGTGCGAGGGGGGGGGGTGGGGGGGGGGCGGGGGGGGGGGGGGGGGAAGAGAAAGGGAGCAAAAAAAGGAAAAAGAAGAGAAGGAGATATGAAATTAAGTTAGAACATTATTAAGACACACCCGAGAGAGAGAGGGAGGAGAGGGAGAGAGAGAGGAGAAAAAGATAGAAAAGGGAGAGATTAAAAATTTAAAGTGGGAACTTTTTTAAGACATCCCCCAGAGAAAGGAGAGAGAGAGAGAGAGAGAGAGGGAAGAGAGAGAGAGAGGAGAGGAGAGAGAGAGGAGAGAGGAAAAAGACAAGATGGAAGGAGAGTAAAATTGATGGGGAACATTATTGAGACACACCCAAAAGGGGAGAGAGAAGGGAGGAAGAGAAAAAGAGGAGAGAAAAGGGAGAGAGAGGAGGAGAGAGGGAGAGGGGAGAAGGAAGAGGGAGAGAGCAAAAAAGAAAAAGATAGAGGGAGATTGAAATGAGTGTGGAACATTTTTAGGACTACCCAGAGAGAGAGAGAGAGAGGGGGGAGAGGAGAGAGAGAGAAGGGAGGGAGAGAGAGAGGGGGGGGAGAGAAGGGGGGGGAGCGAAAAAGACAAAGAAGAGAAGGAGGATAAAAATTTGAGTGTGGAACATTTTAGAGACACACCCAGGAGAAGAGAGAGAAGGGGAAAAGGAGAAGGGAGAGGAGAAGAGAGAGGAGAGGAGAGAAAGACAAAAGAAAAGAGGAAGGGAGGATAAAATTGGTGTGGAACTTTTATTAGGGGAGAGAGAGAGAGAGAGAGGAGAGAGAGGGGAGAGAGAGGGGGGAGAGAGAAAAAGGAGAGAGAGAGAGGAAGAAGTCCTTTGGGAGAAACAAAAGGGGTTTTCCAATCAATCAAAGGCTTGGGGGGAAAAAACCGTATGGTTGCTGGCTAATTCAGCATCATTGATTTGGATCCTCCCTCTGTCTGCCTCGACCAGATGGGACCAATAGCAGTCTATTGACTCTGTGTGTGTGTGTGTGTGTGTGTGTGTGTGTGTGGTGTGTGTGTGTGTGTGTGTGTGTGTATGCATGTGCATGCGTGTGCGTGAGAGAGAGAGAGAGAGAGAGAGAGAGAGAGAGAGAGAGAATTAGATATAATCATCACTGTTTGTTGCCAGTTTGGCTTTCATCATCCATGTAAACCGAACGTAGATAAAACAGTAAATAAACCAGATCTTACAACATCGAGGAAACGGCGCTTACTGCTTGTGAAGTGATCAGCTGTCCCCCCCCTCCCCCACCGCCTCTTCCACACCCCTCCATCTCCTCCATCTCCTCTCTCCCCCTTCCTCAACATTTCTACCCTGCGCAATTTTCAACAGTCTTTAGAAATCGAGCACCTCACCATTCTACATAAGCCAAGACAGATAGATGTCACAGCAGAATTATACCACAAAAGACTGCCTCTCTGTACGCCCAAAGTAAAAAAAAAAAAAAAAGAAGAAGAAACTGCCGCAGTCCAATTACTGTATTAACGGGAGAAGCAGCGACTGCCGCAGTCCAATTACTGTATTAACGGGAGAAGCAGCGACTGCCGCAGTCCAATTACTGTATTAACGGGAGAAGCAGCGACTGCCGCAGTCCAATTACTGTATTAACGGGAGAAGCAGCGACTGCCGCAGTCCAATTACTGTATTAACGGGAGAAGCAGCGACTGCCGCAGTCCAATTACTGTATTAACGGGAGAAGCAGCGACTGCCGCAGTCCAATTACTGTATTAACGGGAGAAGCAGCGACTGCCGCAGTCCAATTACTGTATTAACGGGAGAAGCAGCCACTTGTCCAAAATTCCCGTTGACCGAACAATTAACAAAAAAAAAAAAAAAGGTGGATTAAGCTCGACAGCAGGAAGGACCCAGATGAAGTGCACGGTGCTTCTCTCTAATCCCCGTCTTTCACATCCACGCCTGGATAAGCAGACCGGACACAGTTCATGAGGAGCCAGGGGAAGACAACTCCGAGGGATGAATCTTTCGGCACGGAGGCTGCTGGACAATTATTGTGAATCGCATCATTGCCTTGACCGACGCCATGCGGTAGGCAAGGCTCGTTTTCGTGCAATGATAATTGCTTTTAACTCTATTTGACCCCGTCTGCCTCTTCTCGTTTCGACTGCAGCCCCTGGAGTTGTCGTGATGCTGTTTTGTCATTATCGTGTGTCTTTTATCAGAACGACAAGGGGGGGGGGGGGGGGTGTTTCTTTCAAGGGATGTCGACAACACGTTGCCTTTTTTCGGTGCAAACATTTATTTCTCGTTCAGTTTGGTTCAGCCTGAAACTCGCTCTCTGAATCCTCACCAACCCGGGACCGTTACTACTTATGTTGCCCTGAAGGTAGGAGAGGGGGGGGGGGGGGGAATAAAGAACATCTGAGCGATATATAACATTTCTAAATGTTCATTTTTTTTAACCTCAGTGCTTGAAAATAACATTCATCCTGTTTACATAAAGGGATTATCAAGGGAAAGAATCTTAATCGTGGATTGGACTGGTTAAACTTTTTTTCTTTCTTTCTTTCTTTTTTTTTCTTCTTTTTATTTGGGGTGGTGGTGATGCTGGTGGTTTTGTTTAGTTTTGTTTTGTAAAAATATAAAGTTCGTTTTGTAATCTGTTTCTTTGTTTATTGATCAACTAATAAACTGATGGGTATTGATATACGTGTAGGGTTAAGCGATTTGCTGAATACAACGGAATATTCATACCCAAAATTCGATGCACAATCCGCATTCAAAACAATTTTCATTTTACCTCTGGAATTTTGTGTCTCTTTTCAAAGACGTTCTTCCAAACTCTTTCACAGTCCAAAATCTCCACTTGCCAAGATTGTCAGACTTACGTACAGTCGTAATCTCCGTCGTCCAAGATATCTAATTGCTTAAATCTTCCAGAACCTTAAGTTGTTTAGATTGTTGAAGGCCACCTCTTTTTTTTAAATCGACAAAAGCCTTTAGTTGCTGAAATCTTTATTTTTTTTCAAAACGTAACATTTTTGAGACTTTCAAAACCTGAAGTTGCTGAGATTGTCAATGACCTCTAGTTCTCAATATCGTCTAAAACTTCGACCATTTGTAAAGGTTATGAAAGACGTCCAGTTGCTAACATCCTGAACAGCCACTAATTGTTAAGATAATGAAAAACCTCCAGTTGTTATGATCATGATAGACTTGCAATTGTTAAGACCATCAAATACCTCCAGTTCTTAAGATCGTCAAAGACTTCCAGTCTTTGAAATAATCAAAGACCTCTGGCTGTTAACATCATCAAAGATCTCCAGTAGTTAAGATTATCAAAGTCTTCCAAATGCTAAGATAATCAAAGACTTGCAGTTAATGATGTCATCAAAGACCTCTAGTTGTTACGATCATCAAAGATCTTCAGTCGTTACGATCATCAAAGATCTCCAGTTGTTACAATCATCTGAGACCTTCAGTTTTGAAGATTATGTAAAACTCTCAAGTTGCTAAGATCATAAAAACAAGATGCAAAGCATATAAACGTACTCCCAGTTTATCTTGAATACGCGTGATATATTCCATAAAGAGGAAAAATCGTTTTGGGCCGTTATGGCCGTTAGTATCGGCTATTCTGGTAAAATAAAACATTGGTCATCATCTGTGGCCCATAATGAAGATACCTACAAATTTTCAGAGAGAACGGCCATGTACTTTCTGAGATTTTCCATAAAGAAGAAAACCGTTATGAGCCGTTATAGCCGTTAGTAACGGCTAGCTATAGCGGTAAAATAAACATCGAGCATCATCCATGACTCATAATGAACATACCTACAAATTTTCAGAAAGATCGGCCAAGTACTTTCTGAGATATTCCATAAAGAAGAAAACCCGTTATGGGCCCTTATAGCCATACGTAACGGCTATAGCGGTAAAATAAAACATTGGGTATCATCCGTGACCCATAATAAAGACACCTACAAATTTTCAGAAAGATCGGCCAAGTACTTTCTGAGATATTCCATCAAGAAGAAAAACCGTTGTGGGCCTTTATAGCCGTTAGTAACGAATATAACGGTAAAAGAAAACATCGGGCATCATCTGTGACCCATAATGAACATACCTACAAATTTTCAGAAAGATCGGCTCAGAAGTTTTGTCTGGAGCGAGTGGGACACATTTTGACCACGGACAGACAGACAGACAGACAGCATTTTGTTCGATCCCATTGTAAAGTACTCCCTGTTCTATAAGAACTGGGAGTACAAAAAACCAACTGAATCTCTCCAATTCCTAAGATCATCAAAGACCTTCAATTACAGAGACCACCACGGGTCTCCGGTGATTAAAATCACCAAAGATCTCTACTTGTTAAAATCATCTTTAAAAAATCCAGCTTTTAAGATCCTCAGAGACCTCCAACTCTTCAAATTATCTAGAACCTCCAGTTGCTATAATCAACAAATACTTCCAATCGTTTGGACGGTCTCAAATCTCCCGCGGTAAAGATATTCAAGAATCTGCAATAGTTCAACTCTTTCGTCGTCCAAGATGTCTACTCGTCGAGATCTTAGGAGAGTCAGTTGTTTAATTCCGAACCTCAGTTATTCAGACTGTCAAATATCTTCTTTTGCTGAGATTGTTCCACACCTCAGTTGATGAGATTGTCCTTTTTCGTACACAATTCCTCTTCTTCGTACACTATGATCGAGATTGTCCAAGATTCCAGTCATTGAAATAAATCCAAGACCCCCCTCCCTCCCTCCCTCCCTCCCTCCCTCTCTCTCTCTCTCTCTCTCTCTCTCTCTCTCTCTCTATGTGTGTGTGTGTGTGTGTGTGTGTGTGTGTGTGTGTGTGCGTGCGAGCGCGCTTGTGTGTGTGTGTGTGTGTGTGTGTGTGTGTGTGTGTGTGTGTGTGTGTGTGTGTGTGTGTGTGTGTGTGCTTGCGTGCGTGCGTGCATGCGTGCGTGTTGTGTGTGTGTGTGTGTGTGTGTGTGTGTGTGTGTGTGTGTATGTGTGTGAGCGCGCTTGCGTGCGTACGCGCGTGCAAGCGTGAGTGCGTGCGTGCGTGCATATGTGCGGATGTGTACGTGCGTGCGTGCAAGCGTGAGTGCGTGCGTGCGTGCATATGTGCGGATGTGTACGTGCGTGCGTGCGCGCGTGTTTGTGTGTGTGAGTGTGTGTCACAGTGACTCCAGACCTCACTATTCAGTTGTGTTAAGCCTGTCTCTTCATTTTAACAGACGAAGTGAAATATTTCTAGGAATCAAGCATATAAGTGTGGAAGGATGGAAGGAAGAAAGGAATGAACAAAGGAAGGAAGGAAGGAAGGAAGAAGACAAGCATAAGCATATAAACAACCAACCAGCCAATCCATCTACATGCGCGCATATCTGTACACCACAACTACCTCTCTCTCTCTCTCTCTCTCTCTCTCTCTGTCTGTCTGTCTGTCTGTCTGTCCCCCACTTCACAGTCCCCCACTTCTACTGATAACTCACCCCCCCTCCTCACCATCCTCCATAAGCATATAAACAACCAACCAGCCAATCCATCTACATGCGCGCATATCTGTACACCACAACTACCGCTCTCTCTCTCTCTCTCTCCTCTCTCTCTCTCTCTCTCTCTCTCTCTCTCTCTCTCTCTCTGTCTGTCTGTCTGTCTGTCCCCCACTTCACAGTCCCCCACTTCTACTGATAACTCACCCCCCTCCTCACCATCCTCCACTGTAACCCCTCTCTCTCTCTCTCTCTCTCTCTCTCTCTCTCTCTCTCTCTGTCTGTCTGTCTGTCCCCCACTTCACAGTCCCCCACTTCTACTGATAACTCACCCCCCTCCTCACCATCCTCCACTGTAACCCCTGCCCCACCTGACTCAGTCATGCCCCTCCCCTCTCCCAAACAAGACACCACTTTCACAGCAGTTACTGAAAGCGTTAGCAGAGACACCACCACAGACACTGAAAGCGTTTCCAGTGACAAAGATGGTGACCAAGCTCCAAAGCCAGGGAACATGCCAGATGTGTGCTGCTGCCATGATGACTGTGTGTCCAAGGCAGAGTTTTTACAAACAACACAATCCCTACAAGCTGAAGTTTCAGCCCTTCGTGCAGCACTGCAAGAAGCAAGACAGACATTTAAGATTGACATAGATGCCATCACCACTCAGTTACTGCACTTACAAGCCCAAAACACACAAAAACCTCTTTCCCGCTCCTCAAATCACAAACTTCCCTCCAAGACTACATCCTCCAAACCACCCTCCCCCAAATCATCCACCCCCAAATCATCATCTCCCATATTGCCCACCCCGCCGAATGCCACTGCCACAGAGAGCAATGCTGACAGTGGACACAGCGCAGGCAAAGCAGACTCCACAGCAGTGTCTGAGTCCCTCAGTCAGCAGACCTCCACCCCCAACCCTCTCCAAACATGTCAGTGTCACTAAGGACACCACCCCCAACCCTCTCCAACATGTCAGTGTCACTAAGGACACCAACCCCAACCCTCTCCAACATGTCAGTGTCACTAAGGACACCACTACCATTCTGCTGGGGGATGATGTAGTGAAAGGGGTGGATCCCTCCCGATCCTCACCTCCCAACAGCAAGCCCCAAAAAGTGTGTGTCAGTGACCTGACAGTGACCCAGCTGACTGAGTGGCTCAGTCGCCAGACACCCTCAACTACCGTGAGACTGGCTGCAGTTCATGTTGGGATCCACGACTGTGCACAAGTCAAGGCCTCAGCAGACAGTGCCATCAGCAGTGACAAGTGGAAAGACCTTCTTTCCCAGTGCCGGAGGGTCTTTCCCAAAGCGTCACTGCTAGCTTCTGCTATCATGCCTGCCAGAGGACGACACCCCTTCAATCCAGTCATTCTCAACAGCAACAGGAACCTGCAGCAGGTGTGTGACGGCATGGGTGTGCACTACAGGGACCACACTGCTGTCTTCACCACCAGCAGTGGTGCACCCAGAATGGCATTGTACCAAAATGCCATTCTGCCAACGAGGAAAGGGACAGCACGCCTTGCTGAAAATCTGTTTGCTAGGAAACAGGCAGACAGCATGGGCACAAAGAGGGGCAGTGACCACAGGCCTCGCCCCACTGGACGTCTCTCCACTTCCCCTTCTTGCATCACCGCTCCGTTCCTCCTCCCGTCCATTCACCTACTCCACGCATGTTACCAACAAACAATCACACATCACAGTCCTCTCAACCCGAGAACCTCCTACTCTTCCCCATTCTCCGGCCGACCCACACTACTCGGAAGTCTTTCCTCCCCTCCCTACCACCACTCTAAACCCCACCCACCCACTCCGACGACCGGACAGTAAGCCCACTACCACGCGGGGAACTAATTCGTATGGTAGTAGAGAGACCTACACTTCGCCTCCACAGCCACCACCCATGATGCCACCGCCAATGTATCCTTCTATGTTCTTCCCTTCTTTTCCTCGTAGCTTCCCACCTGCTTTTTGGCAGTGGCCACACTTCATGCCAATGCCACCAAACTATGGCCAGTTGTAGACTTGAATCAGTGTGTGTGTGTGTGTGTGTGTGTGTGTGTGTGTGTGTGTGTGTGTGTGTGTGTGTATGCGTGTGCGTGTGCGTGTGCGTGTGTGCTATATGTATATATACACTAGTGTGGAAAGTGCAGAGTTTGAACTATATGCATCTGCCAATGTGGACTGTGTAATTCCGAATCTGCCGACCATCTGATAAGCTGAGAAGAAAAAGTGGTTGCGAACTACATTATTAGCATTTCTGAAGAAAGCAAGACTTTTATATCAGTTTTATTGTACCTGAATGGTGTGTGAGCACGCTCAGAAACCTCCTGTGGTGTAGATAAAGCTTCGGTGACACTTGCCACAAGCGTGTTACGTAACTTTGTGAATTTAACTTTTGTGCTTTTTCATATTCATTATCCTTTTTCATTGAGCATTGTTGGATTTGGTGTGTAAGTGTGTTGTATCACACTTATTTGTAGTTTTGACTTGCTTGTTTCTCATTTTCATTATCCTTTTGAATTGAAGATAGTTGTTGTGTGTGTATACCATACGGACACATTGAGTTTGTATTCAAGTGTATCCTTGCTATATTTGTTTTAGTTGCACAAATGGTGCAATCATCTTCAAAGTGGCCACAGGAAGACGGACTACGTATTGGACATCTTAATATAAACCATATACAAAACAAGTTACAGGAGGTACCCACTATACTGTATAATCAAGACAAACCCTTTCATATATTTGGCTTCACTGAATCAAGACTTTCAGATATTGTCCCTAATGCCACTGTCTTAATCTCTGGCTACAATATTGTACGCAGAGATCCACCGAATCCAAATCTACAGGCATATTACTTTACGTTCATGAAACATTAAATGCCCAACGTTTGTATGATCTTGAAAGTTTTGGAATTGAAGCAGTTTGGTTAGTAATCAAGTTGAAGAGAACAAAACCCATCAAAATAGGATTTGTATATCGAAACCCAGCGGAAAATGCTGGTTGGATGGACAAGTTTACGGCCATGATGGATGCAGCATCGCTTGATGCCACAGAATTAATGCTTTTAGGTGATTTCAACATTGATCTATTGAAGGGCCAAACATCGTGGTCAGATAGGACCACCTCATACAACTTATCCCAAATTATAGACATGCCAACCAGAGTAACACTCACTAGCAAAACATTAATTGACCACATCTATCTTTCTGAACCACAAAACGTCATTGAGAAATGTGTGCCTTTGAATGGATGCAGCGACCACTTTCCAGTATGCATTACGTGGAAAAGAAGTGGAATCAAAATTCCTAAAACTGGCCACAAACACATCACTTACAGATCTTTCGGACACTTCCACGAAGATACCTTTCTCACTGACCTCATGAATTCCCCCTTTATAAATGTTTATAATTACACTGATCCAGAGAAAGCGCTTGAGTATTGGCTACACACGTTTAATTCTGTTTATGACAAGCATGCGCCATTCAAAACGCGTCGAGTTAAACATAGTGCACAACCAAAGTGGATGACTGATGAAATACAAGCTGCTTGTTTCTTACGCGACGATCTGCTTGAAGCAGAAGGGAAGTTGGATGGATTTAAAAGGCAACGTAATAAAGTCAATTCACTCAAACGGACAGCAAAAATGAATTTTTTTTCGTGAACTTGTAGCCAACAAACAAAATTCGAAGTCCATATGGCAAGCAATAAATGAACTTACGAATAAAAACTTCACAGTCAAAGACAAGTCCCATTACCAGCGTAACAACAAATGAACTCAACCAACACTTTACAACAGTTGCAGAACACATTGTCAAAGAAAAGAATACTGACTCAAATGAATTACAAAAATTAAAAAAATTTTGCAATGCTATGAACATTCGTCCAGCAACACCAGTTCCGCCTATGACAGTTAGTGATGTTTGCCAAGCTTTATGCCAATTGAAGCAGACAGGAAGCCGCGGACTTGACGGGATTGATGGAAAAATACTGAAACTATCAGCACCTGTTATATGCGAAACTCTTACCTACATTTACAATTTATGCATTGATAAATGTCACTTTCCCGCTCAGTTCAAAGTTGCAAAAGTAATACCCATTTTCAAATCTGGAGACAAATCTGAACCATCCAACTACAGACCTATATCCATTTTGCCAGTTCTGTCCAAGCCCTTGGAAAAACACATAAATAAACATCTTTGCCACCATTTTGACTCCTCCAACCTACTAAATAAAAATCAATCAGGATTCAGGAAAAATCATTCTTGTCATACAGCGCTTACAAACCTAGTAGATCAATGGCTAGCCAGTGTTAATGAGAATAAATATTGTGGCGCACTGTTTGTTGATTTTGCAAAGGCTTTTGATGTAATTGACCACAAACTGTTATGCAGGAAGCTTTTATTATATGGTATAAAAGGAAATACCTTCCAACTGATAACATCATTCCTAGAAGATCGTCAACAAATCGTTTGTGTCAACAACAATTTATCAGAGAAGCTACCTATCCAACATGGCGTACCCCAGGGTTCTGTGTTAGGTCCGTTGCTGTTCTCAGTTTATATAAATGATCTCCCTCTTTATATTGAGGATTCATGTGAACTCTTTTGTGATGATACCACTGTCCATACAAGTAGCTCCAGCTTGGAAGCTGTTTTCACTTCATTACAGAAGAATGCTGACATCTTAACTAATTGGTGCAATGTAAATCACATGTCACTGAATCCTAACAAAAACAAAACTAATGCTGATAACAACAAGGCAGAGAAGACAAAACATAACCACACAGCCCCCATCTGTTTTTATCAATAATCAGGAAATTGAAGTGGTGGATAGCCATCGAGTTCTAGGCGTATATGTTGATAATAATCTTTCTTGGTCTTATCACCTTCGCAGTTTATGTAAATCAATATCCAGACAAACATATCAGCTGTGCAAGATTAAGCATTTCTTAAACCTTCATGCCAGGAAATTGTTCCTACACGCACATGTTCTCTCTTCAATCAATTATTGTTCAACACTATTTGATTCTGCTAGTGCTAATGCCATGAAACCTCTTAAGAGTGTCTACAAAAGAGCACTTAAAGCAGTCCTATTAAAATC
>JAMYXO010001923.1:0-2500 GCA_033310375.1 Conus canariensis | reverse complement strand
TCTAAAGGCGGTTACAGCTGTTTTTCTCGGTCAAATAGCCATGATCCTCGAGAAAAAAAAAAAAACGAAAAAAGGGAAAACAATTACCTAGTTCTGAAGATCTCAAGTATTTTCCTAGGGATCGCAACTGTTTTCCCTGTTTCCCTGAGGGTAATAACTGTTTTCCCTGTTTCCCTGAGGGTAATAACTGTTTTGCCTGTTTCCCTGAGGGTAATAACTGTTTTGCCTGTTTCCCTGAGGGTAATAACTGTTTTGCCTGTTTCCCTGAGGGTAATAACTGTTTTCCCCTGTTTCCCTGAGGGTAATAACTGTTTTGCCTGTTTCCCTGAGGGTAATAACTGTTTTTCCCTGAGGGTAATAACTTTTCCCTGTTTCCCTGAGGATAATAACTGTTTTCCCTGTTTCCCTGAGGATGATATCTGTTTTCCCTGTTTTCCAGAGGATAGTAACTGCTTTCCCTGCTTTTCTGAGGATAATAACTGTTTTCCTATGGCGGATAACTGTTTCCCCAAGTTCCCTGAGGATAATAATTGTTTTTTCTGTTCTTCTGAGGATAATAACTGTTTTCCCTGTTTCCCTAATAGTGTAACTGTTTTCCCTGTTTCCCTGAGGATAATAACTGTTCTCCCTGTTTCCCTGAGGATAATAACTGTTTTCCCTGTATTCCTGAGGATAATAACTGTTCTCCCTGTTTCCCTGAGGATAATAACTGTTCTCCCTGTTTCCCTGAGGATAATAACTGTTTCCTCTGGTTTCCCTGAGAATGATGACCGTTTTCCCTGTTTTCTCCAAGGATCCAAATTGTTGCCCCTATTATCTTTGGAATAGCAACAGTTATTCTTGTTTTCCTGCGGGAAACGGGAATTATCGCGGGGGAAACATCGTTAACAAGGAAATCAGCTATGACCGCTTTTTACCATGGGAAGCACAGATGGGATCGGCAAAATACAGAAATTCGATGTGATCCCGATGATCTACAATTGCTTTCCTATTTTAGTTGTGTTCCTTGATGATAATAACTGCTTTCCCCGCGAAAACATGAAAAACATTTGCGATCCTTAGGGAAAAGGGGAAAAAACGGCTAATAACTTGGGGGAAACTCTTGTGATCCTCAGGGATAACAGCTGAACACTGTTTTCCTGAGAGACGATAGCTGTTCTCCTAAAACAACAACAACAACAACAAAAAACAAACAAAAAAACCCGGCTCTTATCGACTTTTGAAGCTGGTATGGTCCCATACGAATCCCCTGGAGAGCTGGTGTCTATGGCCACATGCTTCGCTGGGGTCGTAGGGCAAAAGTAAATAAGTCAGCTCGTTCAGACCACCCATCCGTACACAGCCGCTCACTGACCTGTCCTGTAGAAGTCACTGGGCCGCTAGCTAGCAAGTCAAGGCTGGGTGGGCTGCGATGAGGTCAGTCAACGGAGGAGACACTGCGCTGTTTGCCGTTCGTTCTGACTCCCGGTCATTTTGGTGTTGGCTGGTTGTTGTGTTTCAGTGATCTGTAGATTCTGAATAAATTTCAAAGATGTAGAATCAGTGCATGAGTGATTATCAATAACACAGAGACAGATGCACATAAACACAGACACAGACACAGACGCAGACAGACAGACAGACAGACAGACAGACAGACAGACACACACACACACACACACACACACACACACACACACACGCACACACACACACACACACACACACACAAACCTCTCTCCCCCCCCCCCCCCCACTCTTACTCCGAACACTACCTAGTAAGGTAAGGTAATGTTGCTTATAGCCCAGCTGACCGCAGAGGGCCATATCAGGGCTGTCACCACGTTAAGATCAACTCACAAATCATTCATTCACGCTACCTAAATCAGACCATTCTTCCTCCCATCCCATGCACTCATTTCCCCGCCTTTCTTCCCCCCTCCCCCTCCGCCATCACTACCACCTTCAAAACGACAATGAATTCTTGGTCCTGGAACCTGTCTCAGATTGAGTAATGACTCCCCCCCCCCTCTCAAAATGTATGAATGATCGAATGGATGAATAAATAGATAAATGAATAGACAAAATAAGTAAATGAGTGAGTAAATAAGTAAATTCATAAATACATAAATAAATTGAAATAAAAAGGCATCTTCCACGACCCTCTGCGCGATCTTCCCCACAAAATCAGCCATTCTCCAAGGACGATTATTCCCCTTTGCTGTATCATGTTTACTGGATGTGGAAATCAAATCTAAATGCAAGTAAAATAAGACTACTAAGAAAAATGGTTCTTAAATAAATGTTAGTGAACCGCCCAAAAAACGTGGACAAACGAATCACAAGACAAAACACGACGCATTTCGAAAACACGACGCGGTTCTACCTTCTTTAGGTCTTCTTCAGGCAAGATACAAAACAACTATTACAACGAAAATGAACTAGCAATCACTTAGCTTCTTGCACTGGAGAGATTGAAGATAAGTGATTGCTCGTTCATTTTCGTTGTAATAATTGTTTT
>JAMYXO010000191.1:60000-65174 GCA_033310375.1 Conus canariensis | reverse complement strand
CCCACTCCGCACACCTTTCTCCTCCTCCAACCCTTCCGTCTTCTCCCTCTGCACGTTTTTGTTCTGGCTATCTGGTGTTATGGAAGCGTTGTACACTGGTCGTTCTTCTTCAAGCAGTGGTTCACCTGGATCAGCCACGTCATTATAACACGTTATGTGATGACGTCACCTACCCAAAGCTCAGTTCACCAGGGCCATTCAGTTGTCAGTGGAAGCGTGCTTGATGCCCCGAGGTCCCCTCGTCCACTTCACGCTGACTTCTCCACAGCCCTTAGCCGTGTCCGATCCTGTTTCACGCTCCTCAGGACCATGGCCGTGACCCCCTCGCCTGGAGAGAGCCAGGCATTGACGTCACCCCTGACCCCAGTGACACGGGTTGGAGCTGACGTCACCTTGGACTCCGGGAGGAAGACAATTTCTGATAATCATCCGGTACTTGGGAGATAGGATTTTGAGTAAACGCGACAATCTAACATGAACACAAGTATTTATAACACCCTCCACCTCTACCTTGCAGCATCCGACCCCCATTCCCCCAACTATATACACACTTCTGCCACCTTTAAACCATTAAAAACACAAAGCTTAAATAAATGTTAGCGAACCGCGCGCGAGAGAGAGCTCTAATTTATGTGAATGAGAGTTCTTTTGCAAGTGTTTGCGTAATCATAAATACATACATATGCACACACACACGCGCGCGCGCGCACGCACTGAGAGAGAGAGAGAGAGAGAGAGAGAGAGAGAGAGAGAGAGAGAGAGAGAGAGAGAGAGAGAGAGAGGAGAGATTCGCTTTATATGTAACTCGGATGGAACAAAAACAACACACACACACACACACACACACACACACACACACACACACACACACACACACACACACGCGCGCGCGCGCGCGCAAAACCCCTCAAATTATGTTCCTGTTCGCCTCACGATCAAAAATGGCCGCCAGATGGAAACGAGGGGATCATGGGAGAGGAAGTAGTGGGGGGGGGGGGGGGGGGGGGGACAGGAGAAGCTAAGTGGTTCCTTGTTCTTCGTTGACACTGTCCGGAATGTTATTTGTTTTCGCCTGACTTAGACCCAAGAGGTCGAAATGCATGGTGTCTAGTCCTGTTCTCTGATTGTCTGAGACATATACATATTTAATTATGTGACGGAAAGCAAAGTCATTCAACAAATTGGAGAAAGACACCGGAGTGCACTCATCATTAGATAAAACGTTAATGTCAGACTTGCGAAATAAGTTCCTTGCTCTTGGCCAGTAGATTATAAATGACCAACACCTAGTGTTTTCCTCACAAACATGTAATATATATATATATATATTTTTTTTTTTAAATCAAAACTCAGTTTTTCTATAAAATTAGTAGTAAAAACTCTAGTGAACTACTTGCAGATCCGGTGTTTTATAATCGTAAAATACAGATAGGCAAGAAACATATTGTTGGTAAAACATGGATTAGTAAAGGAATACACAATATTGCAGATTTTCTGCTTCAAAATGGAAATTTTATTCCATATGAAGATTTCAAAGAGAAATATAATGTCCATATAGATTTTATTACCTTTTCTGGGTGTAAGAAAGCAATAACTGAACATATACAAAATATTAAAATAGCGGTTCATAACAATATATGTATGGAAATGTCTATTTGTTTTAAAAAGCTAACATCTGTATTTAAAGGGTCAAAATCATACTATGATAAACTTACTGATGATAACACACGGCCAAAATGCTGTGAAAGATGGGACCAAAAACTGAATGTTGAAAATGACTGGGATACATGTTTCTTATATCTTCACAAGATATCTGATGTAAAAATGAAGTGGTTTGAGCTTAGAGTAGTACACAGGTGTCTTGGGACAAATGTTATTCTTAAAAACATTGGTGTACTGAACAGTGAATTATGTAGTTTTTGTCACGCCACAAAGGACAGTATCAGTCATATGTTCTGGCACTGTGGAGTTGTTAAAGATTTTTGGAATGCTTTGATGTATGCCATGAATGAAATATGTCACAATGTGTCAAATTTACGAATTACAGAACCACTGGTTATTCTTGGTTCCGATAAAGATATAAACATTGATCAGATCTTTTATTTCATTTTGATATCTGCTAAAGAATACTCAAGGAGGAACAAAAGTGAACTTCATAAGGCTTAATTTCCCTACAAATATCAGGTGTCCCTGTGGCTCAGTGGTTAAAGCGCGAGTCATTAAGTGGAAAATGAGCATGTCCAGAGGGTCATGGGTTCGAATCCCAGCCATGGCTCGTCCCAAGATGGGAAAAAAAGCGGCAGCAGAGGGACATCCGGAGTCATGAACCGGGTGTGGCCCAACCCCCCTAGAGTGTCAGGAGATAAGGGCCGAAACACTTGCTTGAAGGGGGCTTCTCTTCTGAGGACTCTCTGCTGCCACGCTCTCCACGAGTTTCTTTCTACTCTACTACTTGTACCACTGTAAATCAAATGGAAATTTGCCCACTGTACGAGTTTTTACTAATAAGTTAAAATACAGATACAATATTGAAGAGTACATAGCGCGCAAAAATATGGTATATAATGATTTTGTTGCCAAGTGGACTCCTTATAAAGCTTTTTTTTAGTTGATTTTAGGGGAAAAAAAACAAACAAACAAAAAAACACTGAATTCATAGGTATTTGAAAAATTAATTAATTAAAAAAAGAAGAAGAAAACATTGGTGGTTTTTTCGTGTGACATGTTTCAGGCCCAAAGTAGACATCTATAAGCCATTTGGTTCCTCTAATCATAGTATAGTCCCACCTTCATTTAGTCTCCATATAACTATTTAATTGAATGGTCAATTTAATTGTTTACCATTTGCATAGTAAGTCAACTGTTTTTCATTTATATATGTATGTATGTGTATATGTATATCTTTTCTTCTGTTTTCACTTATATATAATGTAACTTATAATGAATACTATGTATGTGTATTTTTGTGTCCTACAGATGTGTGTCATGAATTGAAGTCTCTGCGCACTGTCTTCTTTTGACGCATCTGTAATTTCTCAAATTATTTGATTAAAATTTGATTTATTAAAAAAAAAAAAAAAAAAAACATGTAAAAAAAAAAAAACTCAGTTGCAAGAGAATTTAAACACTTTGGTCTGATGCATTGTTGACTCTGTAAAGTATGCTGCTGGACCTGCAAGAATGTGAAGGGGAGGGGGAACCTGTGATCCTTCAGGCCGCCCTTCCTGCCGCCTGATGGACCTTCTCTCTCAGACATGCCGCCCTTCCTGCCGCCTGATGGACCTTCTCTCTCAGACATGCCGCCCTTCCTGCCGCCTGATGGACCTTGTCTCTCAGACATTCCACCACGGGAGGGCACCCGACAAATTGTAACTTCAATGCCTTTAAGGGATAAAAGATGCATTAAATGATGCATTTCTGTAGTTATTTTCAAAACGAAGCTTTGACTACGGAGACTGACTTGGAATCGAGGTATGCCAGAATCTGGTAGATATTCAAAGGAAATTGTAGAGTATGACTTTGGAAAGATTAGTACGGCAACCAGCTCAGCATGAGAGAGAGAGAGAGAGAGAGAGAGAGAGAGAGAGAGAGAGAGAGAGAGAGAGAGAGAGAGAGAGAGAGAGAGAGATCTGAGCTGCCGGAGTAATATCACACAACACCCCACGCTCCTACCCTCCAAGCCTTCTCTGACCCCTTTCATCCATCCACGTCCCATCCACTTGCAGTTAATTTCAACTTCAACGGATATTTTGATGTATTTCAGTTGCATCTTTTCTGTCTTCTGTTTCAGATATTATCCTTGAAGAAAAGTACGTTCTGTGTTGTTGTTTTTGTTGTGTATCTGTTGTTTTGGGCGCTGGGTTTGCTGCTGTTGCACTCTATTTAAAAAAAAATGACGTGCATGGCAGGAAATCAGAGGCAAGAATTCTTCTTCTCCTTTTCACAGTTCACAAGGACAAAGTTAATTTATTTAGTGCATGCCTAAACTCCAGAAAGCTCTCTCGCTCTCTCTCTCTCTCTCTCTCTCTCTTCTCTCTCTCTCTCTCTCTTCTGTTATCCAAGAATGGCCTTGATACTGACTCTACACATAACTGGCCAGCTCGGTCACCTGGCTGCCTTGAACAGACAGCAGTGCTACATTGTCAGCCTCCGTCGAACAAAGATGCTTTGTCTCAAGATGCTTCAGAATGAATGTGAGTCATTTGAAGATATTGACTTTGCCTACATTGCAAAATACAGTAGGTGAAGGCAGCCTGCTGATAGCCCAACATGACGTTGTAGATCAACTTGTAAATAAATCAGGAAATAAACGAGTAAAGAAATAAAATACAAGTCGTACTCTTTTTCCCCTGAAAGGAAGCTCAAATATGGTAGAACGAGCAAATAAAAGAATTTATCTGTCCAGACATTACAAGAAATGTTAGCTGAAAAGTGAAGAAAAAGAGGGCGGGTCCGTGAGTCATTGCTGACCTTCCAACCAAGTGTAAAGAGGGCGGGTCCGTGAGTCATTGCTGACCTTCCAACCAAGTGTAAAGAGGGCGGGTCCGTGAGTCATTGCTGACCTTCCAACCAAGTGTAAAGAGGCGGGTCCGTGAGTCATTGCTGACCTTCCAACCAAGTGTAAAGAGGGCGGGTCCGTGAGTCATTGCTGACCTTCCAACCAAGTGTAAAGAGGGCGGGTCCGTGAGTCATTGCTGACCTTCCAACCAAGTGTAAAGAGGGCGGGTCCGTGAGTCATTGCTGACCTTCCAACCAAGTGTAAAGAGGGCGGGTCCGTGAGTCATTGCTGACCTTCCAACCAAGTGTAAAGAGGGCGGGTCCGTGAGTCATTGCTGACCTTCCAACCAAGTGTAAAGAGGGCGGGTCCGTGAGTCATTGCTGACCTTCCAACCAAGTGTAAAGAGGGCGGGTCCGTGAGTCATTGCTGACCTTCCAACCAAGTGTAAAGAGGGCGGGTCCGTGAGTCATTGCTGACCTTCCAACCAAGTGTAAAGAGGGCGGGTCCGTGAGTCATTGCTGACCTTCCAACCAAGTGTAAAGAGGGCGGGTCCGTGAGTCATTGCTGACCTTCCAACCAAGTGTAAAGAGGGCGGGTCCGTGAGTCATTGCTGACCTTCCAACCAAGTGTAAAGAGGGCGGGTCCGTGAGTCATTGCTGACCTTCCAACCAAGTGT
>JAMYXO010000191.1:27500-55000 GCA_033310375.1 Conus canariensis | reverse complement strand
AGTTTCTTTATACGACCAACATCGATACTTCGTTTTAGAAAATGTAAATAATACTGGAAATGAAATGAGGCAGGGAACAGTAAACGATAAACAGTAAACAAGTTGGGTATTTTTTGCTCCCATAAGAAAACCTAACACAGAGTAACTTTTATTCAAGACTGGCACAGCCTTTTAAACTTGAATAAAGTCAGACAAATACATAGACGAACAATCTAATAGTGGGGGAAAAAAACAAGCGCAGGCCAACAACTGAACTATCTTCATAGTAATGACTTGGCAAAGATTTGGACTTCAGGAGGGGGGGAATTTGAAGATGGAGAAACTGGGAACATGAAATTAAGAAAATATGTTACAGATATGAAAACTCTTCACTAGCTGCATAAGGGAACCATCGCAATCCCTTTTGAAGGCAGATATATTTGTATTGCCTGCTCCGAGGCCTTTCGTCCGCTGGGTCGGACTCATCAGGGAGACACGGCTGGTTGTGTCTGCGCTCCTGGCGTCAAATAGAGACACACCACAGTCCATAATACTGTGGTGTTCTCACCACCAAGGGTGCAAAAAAGAATCCAATAGCACCCCCAAAGCAGCCAGCGAAGAGTAGTAAATGAAACCAAACGAAAGTGTGGGGAGGAAAAAAATTGCTGAAAAACTAAAGACATTATGCAAATAGTATAAAATGTAGGGGACAATCTTTGAGCCTACGCTTGAAGATCCACCCAAAGATGCAAGGGAGATCAAAAGACAAACACACAGACGGACAGAAACAAATACAAATAACCTCAATGTAATCAAAACAAAATCGGAAATGAAATGAGGCAGGGAACAGTAAACGATAAACAGTAAACAAGTTGGGTATTTTTTGCTCCATAAGAAAACCTAACACAGAGTAACTTTTATTCAAGACTGGCACAGCCTTTTAAACTTGAATAAAGTCAGACAAATACATAGACGAACAATCTAATAGTGGGGGAAAAAAAACAAGCGCAGGCCAACAACTGAACTATCTTCATAGTAATGACTTGGCAAAGATTTGGACTTCAGGAGGGGGGGAATTTGAAGATGGAGAAACTGGGAACATGAAATTAAGAAAATATGTTACAGATATGAAAACTCTTCACTAGCTGCATAAGGGAACCATCGCAATCCCTTTTGAAGGCAGATATATTTGTATTGCCTGCTCCGAGGCCTTTCGTCCGCTGGGTCGGACTCATCAGGGAGACACGGCTGGTTGTGTCTGCGCTCCTGGCGTCAAATAGAGACACACCACAGTCCATAATACTGTGGTGTTCTCACCACCAAGGGTGCAAAAAAGAATCCAATAGCACCCCCAAAGCAGCCAGCGAAGAGTAGTAAATGAAACCAAACGAAAGTGTGGGGAGGAAAAAAATTGCTGAAAAACTAAAGACATTATGCAAATAGTATAAAATGTAGGGGACAATCTTTGAGCCTACGCTTGAAGATCCACCCAAAGATGCAAGGGAGATCAAAAGACAAACACACAGACGGACAGAAACAAATACAAATAACCTCAATGTAATCAAAACAAAATCGGAAATGAATAAAGTCAGACAAATACATAGACGAACAATCTAATAGTGGGGGAAAAAAACAAGCGCAGGCCAACAACTATGCAAATAGTATAAAATGTAGGGGACAATCTTTGAGCCTACGCTTGAAGATCCACCCAAAGATGCAAGGGAGATCAAAAGACAAACACACAGACGGACAGAAACAAATACAAATAACCCCCTCCTGAAGTCCAAATCTTTGCCAAGTCATTACTATGAAGATAGTTCAGTTGTTGGCCTGCGCTTGTTTTTTTCCCCCACTATTAGATTGTTCGTCTATGTATTTGTCTGACTTTATTCAAGTTTAAAAGGCTGTGCCAGTCTTGAATAAAAGTTACTCTGTGTTAGGTTTTCTTATGGGAGCAAAAAATACCCAACTTGTTTACTGTTTATCGTTTACTGTTCCCTGCCTCATTTCATTTCCGATTTTGTTTTGATTACATTGAGGTTATTTGTATTTGTTTCTGTCCGTCTGTGTGTTTGTCTTTTGATCTCCCTTGCATCTTTGGGTGGATCTTCAAGCGTAGGCTCAAAGATTGTCCCCTACATTTTATACTATTTGCATAATGTCTTTAGTTTTTCAGCAATTTTTTTCCTCCCCACACTTTCGTTTGGTTTCATTTACTACTCTTCGCTGGCTGCTTTGGGGGTGCTATTGGATTCTTTTTTGCACCCTTGGTGGTGAGAACACCACAGTATTATGGACTGTGGTGTGTCTCTATTTGACGCCAGGAGCGCAGACACAACCAGCCGTGTCTCCCTGATGAGTCCGACCCAGCGGACGAAAGGCCTCGGAGCAGGCAATACAAATATATCTGCCTTCAAAAGGGATTGCGATGGTTCCCTTATGCAGCTAGTGAAGAGTTTTCATATCTGTAACATATTTTCTTAATTTCATGTTCCCAGTTTCTCCATCTTCAAATTCCCCCCCTCCTGAAGTCCAAATCTTTGCCAAGTCATTACTATGAAGATAGTTCAGTTGTTGGCCTGCGCTTGTTTTTTTCCCCACTATTAGATTGTTCGTCTATGTATTTGTCTGACTTTATTCAAGTTTAAAAGGCTGTGCCAGTCTTGAATAAATGTTACTCGTGTTAGGTTTTCTTATGGGAGCAAAAAATACCCAACTTGTTTACTGTTTATCGTTTACTGTTCCCTGCCTCATTTCATTTCCGATTTTGTTTTGATTACATTGAGGTTATTTGTATTTGTTTCTGTCCGTCTGTGTGTTTGTCTTTTGATCTCCCTTGCATCTTTGGGTGGATCTTCAAGCGTAGGCTCAAAGATTGTCCCCTACATTTTATACTATTTGCATAATGTCTTTAGTTTTTCAGCAATTTTTTTCCTCCCCACACTTTCGTTTGGTTTCATTTACTACTCTTCGCTGGCTGCTTTGGGGGTGCTATTGGATTCTTTTTTGCACCCTTGGTGGTGAGAACACCACAGTATTATGGACTGTGGTGTGTCTCTATTTGACGCCAGGAGCGCAGACACAACCAGCCGTGTCTCCCTGATGAGTCCGACCCAGCGGACGAAAGGCCTCGGAGCAGGCAATACAAATATATCTGCCTTCAAAAGGGATTGCGATGGTTCCCTTATGCAGCTAGTGAAGAGTTTTCATATCTGTAACATATTTTCTTAATTTCATGTTCCCAGTTTCTCCATCTTCAAATTCCCCCCTCCTGAAGTCCAAATCTTTGCCAAGTCATTACTATGAAGATAGTTCAGTTGTTGGCCTGCGCTTGTTTTTTTCCCCCACTATTAGATTGTTCGTCTATGTATTTGTCTGACTTTATTCAAGTTTAAAAGGCTGTGCCAGTCTTGAATAAAAGTTACTCTGTGTTAGGTTTTCTTATGGGAGCAAAAAATACCCAACTTGTTTACTGTAAATAATACTGTCAAACAAACAAAACCGATAATGCAATCGATAGATTCATCGATTCGTCCTCAATGTTTATTAAAAAAAGGCGCGCACGCGTGTATATATATATATATGGTTGGTTTTTTGAAAACTCAACAAACATACTACGGTATTGCACACCAGCCTTTTTGGGATAGCATTCTTCTTAAAACCGAAAAGGCAGAGGAGTCAAATAACCACTTTCCGCGGTCACTGAGGAGAAACAATCAGGTTTCGAAATATCGGTATCTGATCAGGAGTTATATGTTGGTGGGTTTCCTCCCCATTGGAGGTCGTCTCCCACTTGGAGACTATAAGCTTGCTGAAGGCTCATTTTGAGAAGCATTTATTTTATTTTTCCCCATTCACCCACTCAAGCACATACTGTTAGTTAGGCAGAATCATCTACCACTGCAGATATGAATGCTTATCTCCCCCTATTTCTTCAATCTCAGACATAAGAGCAAGCTTTGTTTATAATTGAATATTTCTTGCAGTCATTGCAACACCAAGCTGCTCTGTAAGTTGCTGGAATGGTGCTCGGTACTTATCCTTGGAATTTATTAGTTTATTGTATATATATATAATATATATGTATATATATATATATATATTATGTTATATTAAAAGCAAGTTAAAATCAAGCTTCTAAAAACATCTACAAATTTGTTTCACGCTGTGCGGTCGTCAGGATGTGATGGGCTTGTGTTGCCAGTGCCACGTATATATATAGCTAGCTGGTTTGCTGTTGTTTTTTTCTCGTGCTACATGTGTTTCTCAGGTGTTGGTTTTTTTTCGCTGATAGGAACTTCCATCTGTGTCTGCAATTGTTAACCATTTCTGTTCTAACATTTAGAGTTGCCAACTGTGGTTTTACATAGTATAATGTATTTCTCTGTTAGGCATAGATTGCATTTTTTTGAAATGTTGTTGTATGATGCTGCTCTTTTTAAAATTTTCCAAGATATGTTGTAGTCTATGTTTTTTTCTTTAAGTTTCCAAATGTATTTACTCAATTCTGTTTGGTTTTTGTATCTTTCTTTGTTGAATGATTGTTTATGGTTTGCATATCTAGTTTTGAATTGGTTTTCCGTGATACCTACATATGTTTCTTTTGCGTTCTCTGATGTTACAGTGGCTTGGTACACAATGTTGTTATAAAGGCATTTGTTGCTTAGGGGGCACTGTTCTTTTTTGGTACAGTTACAAGATTTCCTTTCGTTACCCTCCTTTTTTTCTGTGCTGCTTTTCATTTTGTTTGCTGAATCGATGGCATTTTTAAGGTTCGGCATACATGAATATGATAATTTGATGTTGTTTTTGTTGAATATCTTGAATAATTTATGGTCTTTTGGGAAAGATGATGTCAAGATTTTAAAGAATTCTTTCCCTACATTTGTTTTAACTCTTGCATCATATGGGGGATTGTACCATATGATATTCCTTTTCCTGTTCTTTCTGCATCTTTTTGTATCATTGTCTGGATCGTATCTTAGTTTGTAATTGTAGCCACTTGTATGTAACGCCTCTTGGTATTCAGCTGTAGCGTTGTTGAATACTGTTTCGTTACATGACAAATTGGATAGTCTTTTATTTATGCTTTTGGGTATTGTTTTCAGTATGGAGGGTGGGTGATTGCTTTTGATGTTTACATAAACAGGCGTGTCATTTGGTTTCTTGTATGGTTTTATATGTGTGTTGGTTGAGGTCTAACGTTATGTCTAAATAGTTCACTATCTTTTTGTTTGCTTCTATTGTGATTTTTAAGTTTTGGTTGTGGAAAATTTTACACAATTCTTTTTTCTTATTTTCAATATTTCTAGGGTTGTCATTCAGAGCGGCAAGGCCGTCATCCCTGTACAGTCCAGTTTGTTTTCCAAGTTTTTTTTGAATATTGGATAACATGAATAGTCCGACAAGTTCGCAAGTTTCGGCACCATCGTATGATCCCATTGTGACATCGAAAGTTGAATTCCTGCTTGTGTTCTTAATCCAGGTTTCATTTTTATTGTGCAGTAAAGTTTTCTTTGTTTTAGAAGCTTGATTTTAACTTGCTTTTAATATAACAAATGTCGCTCCCACTGTGGTTGAGCACTGTTTTTAAGATTGCGCTGATCCTCAGTACCATCCCCTATATATATATATATATATATATATGTGTGTGTGTGTGTGTGTGTGTGTGTGTGTGTGGCATATGTGTTTTTGTTGATGTTTTTTTTTTTTTTTTTGGGGGGGGGGGGGGGGGGGGGGGAGGAGGATCGATGCTTGGAAATGTCTGACTTCATTCATTGAATTTTGTTCAATGATTGAAAATAGCTAATGAAAGGTTTTCAAAACAAATGTACCTGTTACCGAAAAGACATAAACTGTGTGCACTGACACTTGTGCAAAGTAGAGGGGACATGAATCGAACAACACATTGACCTTTGCAAATATCATGCAGTGGACAAAGCATGCAATGGACAACATATCACGCAGTGGACAAAGCATGCAATGGATAACATATCACGCAGTGAACAAAACGTGCAATGGACAAACATAACACGCAGTGGACAAAGCATGCAATGGACAACATATCACGCAGTGAACAAAACGTGCAATGGACAACATAACACGCAGTGGACAAAGCATGCAATGGACAACATATCACGCAGTGAACAAAACATGCAATGGACAACATAACACGCAGTGGACAAAGCATGTAATGGACAACATAACACGCAGTGGACAAAGCATGCAATGGACAACATAACACGCAGTGGACAAAGCATGTAATGGACAACATATCACGCAGTGGCTGTGTTCAGTGTGGATGGTATCATCATTACCTTCACTGGCAGTGGCTGTGTTCAGTGTGGATGGTATCACCATTACCCTGACTGACGGTGGCTGTGTTCAGTGTGGATGGTATCATCATTACCTTCACTGGCAGTGGCTGTGTTCAGTGTGGATGGTATCACTATTACCCTGACTGACAGTGGCTGTGTTCAGTGTGGATGGTATCATCATTACCTTCACTGGCAGTGGCTGTGTTCAGTGTGGATGGTATCATTATTACCTTCACTGGCAGTGGCTGTGTTCAGAGTGGATGGTATCATCATTACCTTCACTGGCAGTGGCTGTGTTCAGTGTGGATGGTATCATCATTACCTTCACTGGCAGTGGCTGTGTTCAGTGTGGATGGTATCATCATTACCTTCACTGGCAGTGGCTGTGTTCAGTGTGGATGGTATCATCATTACCTTCACTGGCAGTGGCTGTGTTCAGAGTGGATGGTATCATCATTACCTTCACTGGCAGTGGCTGTGTTCAGTGTGGATGGTATCATCATTACCGTCACTGACAGTGGCTGTGTTCAGTGTGGATGGTATCATCATTACCGTCACTGGCAGTGGCTGTGTTCAGTGTGGATTGGTCTGATCACCCATGGTGGGAGGGAAGAGAACGACGTGCACAGTAGCCGAGGGCAGCTGGCGGGGCTGAATGTGAAACTTGCTCAGCCTTTATTAGTTTTCTTCGCTATTTTTATGTTAAGCTTGTTCTTGCTTGGTCAGTCGGTGGGAGAATGCATCTCTTCGGAGATCCAAAGATAGGTTATGCACATCCTGCCAGCTCTGATGCGACTGACAGTCACTGACTATGACAGAATTGATGTAACAGACAATGACTGGGTTTGAAACAGGTGAGCCGCTTGATGCCCTTTGACCTCCCTCGACCTCCTGATGGATCGTGGAGAAAGGGGCTGACAGATTTACTCTGTGCTCACTGATTTTTGTGCCACTTACTTCCCTAACATTTTCTTCTTATATCCGGTTCTGGTCTCACCTGGTAGGTTTGGGAGGTCGTTGAATACTGCTGCTGTACCAGACGACAGTAGGTGGCGTATCTTTATATCATGCCAAGCGAAGGCCTGTAACATCGGCAATGGTCCGCTGATGACTCCACTACATCAGGCAGCAAGAACAATCTCCAGCGAGGCGATACAACCCACTCTGTGTTATGGTCAGAGACGACAGGCGACACAACCACTCTGTGTTGTGGTCAGAGAGGACAGGGACACAAACCACTCTGTGTTGTGGTCAGAGAGGACAGAGGACACAAACCACTCTGTGTTGTGGTCAGAGAGGACAGAGGACACAAACCACTCTGTGTTGTGGTCAAAGAGGACATGGGACACAAACCACTCTGTGTTGTGGTCAAAGAAGACATGGGACACAAACCACTCTGTGTTGTGGTCAGAGAGAACAGGCGACACAAACCACTCTGTGTTGTGGTCAGAGAGGACAGGCGACACAAACCACTCTGTGTTGTGGTCAGAGAGAACAGGCGACACAAACCACTCTGTGTTGTGGTCAGAGAGAACAGGCGACACAAACCACTCTGTGTTGTGGTCAGAGAGAACAGGCGACACAAACCACTCTGTGTTGTGGTCAGAGAGAACAGGCGACACAAACCAGTCTGTGTTGTGGTCAGAGAGGACAGAGGACACAAACCACTCTGTGTTGTGGTCAGAGAGAACAGGCGACACAAACCACTCTGTGTTGTGGTCAGAGAGGACAGGGACACAAACCACTCTGTGTTGTGGTCAGAGAGGACAGAGGACACAAACCACTCTGTGTCGTGGTCAGAGAGGACTGAGGACACAAACCGCTCTGTGTTGTGGTCAGAGAGGAAAAAAACCACTCTGTGTCGTGGTCAGAGAGGACAGAGGACACAAACCACTCTGTGTTGTGGTCAGAGAGAACAGAGGACACAAACCACTCTGTGTTGTGGTCAGAGAGAACAGAGGATACAACCCACTCTGTGTTGTGGTCAGAGAGAACAGAGGACACAAACCACTCTGTGTTGTGGTCAGAGAGAACAGGCGACACAAACCGCTCTGTGTTGTGGTCAGAGACGACAGGCGACACAAACCACTCTGTGTTGGGGTCATAGAGAACAGGCGACACAAACCACTCTGTGTTGTGGTCAGAGAGGACAGAGGACACAAACCACTCTGTGTTGTGGTCAGAGAGCACAGAGGACACAAACCACTCTGTGTTGTGGTCAGAGAGGACAGGCGACACAAACCACTCTGTGTTGTGGTCAGACAGGACAGGCGACACAAACCACTCTGTGTTGTGGTCAGAGAGCACAGAGGACACAAACCACTCTGTGTTGTGGTCAGAGAGCACAGAGGACACAGACCACTCTGTGTTGTGGTCAGAGAGAACAGGCGACACAAACCACTCTGTGTTGTGGTCAGAGAGGACAGGCGACACAAACCACTCTGTGTTGTGGTCAGAGAGGACAGAGGACACAAACCACTCTGTGTTGTGGTCTAGAGAGAACAGGCGACACAAACCACTCTGTGTTGTGGTCAGAGAGAACAGGCGACACAAACCACTCTGTGTTGTGGTCAGAGAGGACAGAGGACACAAACCACTCTGTGTTGTGGTCAGAGAGAACAGGCGACACAAACAACTCTGTGTTGTGGTCAGAGAGGACAGAGCGACACAAACCACTCTGTGTTGTGGTCAAGAGAGAACAGGGACACAAACCACTCTGTGTTGTGGTCAGAGAGGACAGGCGACACAAACTACTCTGTGTCGTGGTCAGAGAGGACAGAGGACACGAACCACTCTGTGTCGTGGTCAGAGAGGACAGAGGACACAAACCACTCTGTGTTGTGGTCAGAGAGGACAGGGCGACACAAACCACTCTGTGTTGTGGTCAGAGAGACAGACGACACAAACCACTCTGTGTTGTGGTCAGAAGGACAGGCGACACAAACCACTCTGTGTTGTGGTCAGAGAGCACAGAGGACACAAACCACTCTGTGTTGTGGTCAGACAGGACAGGCGACACAAACCACTCTGTGTTGTGGTCAGAGAGAACAGGCGACACAAACCACTCTGTGTTGTGGTCAGAGAGGACAGAGGACACAAACCACTCTGTGTTGTGGTCAGAGAGGACAGGCGACACAAACTCACTCTGTGTTGTGGTCAGAGAGGACAGAGGACACAAACACTCTGTGTTGTGGTCAGAGAGGACAGAGGACACAAACCACTCTGTGTTGTGGTCAGAGAGGACAGAGGACACAAACCACTCTGTGTTGTGGTCAGAGAGGACAGAGGACACAAACCACTCTGTGTTGTGGTAAGAGAGGAACAGGCGACACAAACCACTCTGTGTTGTGGTCAGAGAGGACAGAGGACACAAACCACTCTGTGTTGTGGTCAGAGAGGACAGAGGACACAAACCACTCTGTGTTGTGGTCAGAGAGGACAGAGGACACAAACCACTCTGTGTTGTGGTCAGAGAGGACAGAGGACACAAACCACTCTGTGTTGTGGTCAGAGAGGACAGAGGACACAAACTACTCTGTGTTGTGGTCAGAGAGGACAGAGGACACAAACCACTCTGTGTTGTGGTCAGAGAGAACAGGCGACACAAACACTCTGTGTTGTGGTCAGAGAGGACAGAGGAACACAAACCACTCTGTGTTGTGGTCAGAGAGGACAGGCGACACAAACTACTCTGTGTTGTGGTCAGAGAGGACAGAGGACACAAACCACTCTGTGTTGTGGTCAGAGAGGACAGAGGACACAAACCACTCTGTGTTGTGGTCAGAGAGGACAGAGGACACAAACCACTCTGTGTTGTGGTCAAGAGAGAACAGGCGACACAAACCACTCTGTGTTGTGGTCAGAGAGGACAGAGGACACAAACCACTCTGTGTTGTGGTCAGAGAGGACAGAGGACACAAACCACTCTGTGTTGTGGTCAGAGAGGACAGAGGACACAAACCACTCTGTGTTGTGGTCAGAGAGGACAGAGGACACAAACCACTCTGTGTTGTGGTCAGAGAGGACAGGGAACAAACACTCTGTGTTGTGGTCAGAGAGGACAGAGGACACAAACCACTCTGTGTTGTGGTCAGAGAGAACAGGGACACAAACCACTCTGTGTTGTGGTCAGAGAGGACAGAGGACACAAACCACTCTGTGTTGTGGTCAGAGAGGACAGAGGACACAAACCACTCTGTGTTGTGGTCAGAGAGGACAGAGGACACAAACCACTCTGTGTTGTGGTCAGAGAGGACAGAGGACACAAACCACTCTGTGTTGTGGTCAGAGAGGACAGAGGACACAAACCAGTCTGTGTTGTGGTCAGAGAGGACAGAGGACACAAGCTACTCTGTGTTGTGGTCAGAGAGGACAGAGGACACAAACCACTCTGTGTTGTGGTCAGAGAGGACAGAGGACACAAACCACTCTGTGTTGTGGTCAGAGAGGACAGAGGACACAAACCACTCTGTGTTGTGGTCAGAGAGGACAGAGGACACAAACTACTCTGTGTTGTGGTCAGAGAGGACAGAGGACACAAACCACTCTGTGTTGTGGTCAGAGAGAACAGGCGACACAAACCACTCTGTGTTGTGGTCAGAGAGGACAGAGGACACAAACCACTCTGTGTTGTGGTCAGAGAGGACAGAGGACACAAACCACTCTGTGTTGTGGTCAGAGAGGACAGAGGACACAAACCACTCTGTGTTGTGGTCAGAGAGGACAGAGGACACAAACCACTCTGTGTTGTGGTCAGAGAGGACAGAGGACACAAACCACTCTGTGTTGTGGTCAGAGAGAACAGGCGACACAAACCACTCTGTGTTGTGGTCAGAGAGGACAGAGGACACAAACCACTCTGTGTTGTGGTCAGAGAGGACAGGCGACACAAACTACTCTGTGTTGTGGTCAGAGAGGACAGGCGACACAAACTACTCTGTGTTGTGGTCAGAGAGGACAGAGGACACAAACCACTCTGTGTTGTGGTCAGAGAGGACAGAGGACACAAACCACTCTGTGTTGTGGTCAGAGAGGACAGAGGACACAAACCACTCTGTGTTGTGGTCAGAGAGGACAGAGGACACAAACCACTCTGTGTTGTGGTCAGAGAGGACAGAGGACACAAACCACTCTGTGTTGTGGTCAGAGAGGACAGAGGACACAAACCACTCTGTGTTGTGGTCAGAGAGGACAGAGGACACAAACCACTCTGTGTTGTGGTCAGAGAGGACAGAGGACACAAACCACTCTGTGTTGTGGTCAGAGAGGACAGAGGACACAAACCAGTCTGTGTTGTGGTCAGAGAGGACAGAGGACACAAGCTACTCTGTGTTGTGGTCAGAGAGGACAGAGGACACAAACCACTCTGTGTTGTGGTCAGAGAGGACAGAGGACACAAACCACTCTGTGTTGTGGTCAGAGACGACAGGCGACACAAACCACTCTGTGTTGTGGTCAGAGAGGACAGGCGACACAAACTACTCTGTGTTGTGGTCAGAGAGGACAGGCGACACAAACTACTCTGTGTTGTGGTCAGAGAGGACAGAGGAACACAAACCACTCTGTGTTGTGGTCAGAGAGGACAGGCGACACAAACTACTCTGTGTTGTGGTCAGAGAGGACAGAGGACACAAACCACTCTGTGTCGTGGTCAGAGAGGACAGAGGACACAAACCAAACTGTTTTCAGGCCAGACACCGGACAGGTGACTCGAAGGTCCCTGTAAAGTCCAGGTGAAGAGCTATATATTTACATTTTAACACTCCCTTTTGACAAGTTTTTGCCCCCCCCCCCCCCACCGCTTCTTTAAAAAAAAAGAAAAAAAAAGCTTTCAGATCATTGTTTTATTGACGTAAGAATTGATAGCCAGCACTGGTTTTCCCGTGCTACTTGTTCGGCATTTTGATAAAGTCTGACCGACACAGGCTATGTCTTTGTCTTACTTCATTGAGCTGAATAATAATAATAATAATAATGAATATTTCTATAGCGCAAATCCTAGATTAGCTCTAAGTGCTTTACAATACAAGGACTAACGAAAACACGCAAAGATACTAACGAAGCCAAGGACGCGGATGGACTCTAAATCTTGTGGCGAAGATAGATGTAGGCGAACATCGGGTTTTGAGGTCACAGAAATGAATCGCTTGACTGGTGGCCGTTAAAGGCGTCCTTCTGCCGACTTCAACACCGGTGTCTGTCCGGTGGTGCATCTTCACACAGATCCCCTGAACACACAGGTCTGGTGCTTAGGCAATGTTGAATTTCAATAGTTGGCATCACATATGTCATTCTGTAACCATTGTGGTTCTTTAACAGGTAGTCATAACCGCGTCGTTCTTTGATATTACGTGTCCATTGTGGATATTACGTGTCCATTGTGGCCAGACCTGAAGGAAATGTACATGTTTAAACTTTCATTTTATTGTGTCAGTATTTGTTTTGTTTTTCCACCATTCGGGGTTTTTTTTGGACCCTTTATCAGCAGGATATGACTGGGACACAATACCGACCCCCCCCCCCCCCCCCAACCCCCCTCCCTTCCGTCATCACCCCTCTCCAGCTCCCATCTCTTCGTCACTATACCTCTCTGTATTTCTCTCTCTCTAACACACACACACACACACACGCACGCACGCACGCACGCACGCACACACACACACACACACACACACACACACAAACACACACACACACCCACACGCACGCACGCAGCGCGTGCGCCGGTATACAACACACATACGTGCAAAGGCTCAACTTCAAGACGTTGGGTCTGCATCTTTATTGGCTTCCACACTTCTGATTATGAAAAGTATGCTCAAGAAATACATTAGTCAGGTAAAAAAAAACCTCGTATTAAAAAGAAAATCGTCTTTTTAGATGAGCAAAAACAAAGATATACATGCATAAATGTTGAAGTCACACACTCCTGTAAGAAGATCTTTAAGGCTTTGTTTTTGTATTATTCAAAGATCTATGTTGTCACGATCGAATTCTTGATCAATTTTCAACTGTCAACAGTGATTGTCACGTAGCAAAGGGCAATCATTATAACAAAACTTTTTTTTCTCAATGAAAAACGTCGGTTTCCTTTCCTATCAACACTTTAAAGCTTGCCCTTGAACTAAAGTTCGAATACAAACGTTTGTATAATTTCAGCATCCAGCAACACGTTTCCTATTTTCAAAGAAATACTGGTTCTATAAATACATGATTTGTGGCACACAGAGTTGATGGCACTGGTTAACACACACAAAGTACCAGATCACACTGATGATAGCACTGCCAGGATCAGCTGGCATTGCTTTGATAACAAAAAGTAATCACACACACACACACACACACACACACAGAGAGAGAGAGAGAGAGAGAGAGAGAGAGAGAGAGAGAGAGAGAGATGTATCTATCTATCTGTCTGACTGTCTATTTATCTTTCTATATGAAGTATATGTAAGCAATGAGCTGGGCTGAAAACCCTTGAGGAGGAGTGAGAGGACTGACAGAAATGGTGCGAGTTGTGATGGAAAGGTTTAAATAATCGTTGTTTGGAAAATGGGTAACATTTTTAATACTTCTGGTAAGTTTGTGATGGTTTTCTTTTCTTTTCTATTAGTCCTCAAGTCAGCTGCTATTGAAGTTCATTCAGAAAACATGCGTGCAGTGGGTATATGCGCGTCCATTTATTGTTATTATCATTGAAATCGGTATTCGTAACATACAATTCCTGTATTTCGTATTTTCTAAACAATAAATAAGTACATGAAAAGAAAGGTAGATGAGTAAATTAATACAAAAAAGTCAAATTAAACCAAGAAGAAGGAAAGTGCCAATGGAATTCGCTCTAAAACCACGTTCTAAGAATGATTAATAACCGTTGGGTTAAAACTTCCTTTAATTAAAAAAAGAACTCAGATGAAACATCATGCTGACAGCTAAAAGTTCCTAACTCAATTCTTGGCTCGCAGGTGGAAGGGTTATGTTGGGCAGCATTAGCAAGGCAAACTTGGTGTCAAGAAGAACGTGAGGAGATGTGCATGAAGACATTGCCAGCAACGTTGTTCCTCCACACAGCAGAGATCCTTCAGCTCACCAGTCAGTCAAGAACAGCGGGGAAACTCGGGGCAGCGTGTCGTTCAGTGCAGGGATGTCAAGGCCAGGAGTGAGGCGGCAGACAGAGTGAGCAAGGCGCTGGCCTCCACGCCCACAGCAGCAGAGGTCTTAAAGGAGGACTTGACGGTGCGAGAGTTCAGTGGCTGGACAGGCCGGTAGTTGTTGACCAGAAGTTCGCTGTCGCTATCCTGCAGGGTGCGGAAGGCACTCAACTGCACAGCAAACGGCCAGTTCATTGCACACAGAAACTGATGTGGGTTTCGTCATCGTCCTGTTGATCGAAATCTTTATCTTTACTGCGAGTGTCAAACTGGAAGCAGATGTTCAAAGCATAAGTCTCAAGGACACCCCTTGTGGCACCCACAACCCATGCAAACTTCTGAGCAAACGAACTGGGAAATCAGAATGGTGTGAGTGTGAAGGCCTCTGACCCATTGCAACAGACGACAGTGAGTATGAAAAAAAAAAAAGAGAAGAAAACAAATGCAAGAAGGGTCTTCGTTTCAAACCGTAATTGGCAAATGAATATTTATTTCTTGCCGTCAACGCAACTTTGCCTCTAGTTGAAAGCTTTATGACCGAATATTACAGTTAGCTGTGGTCTGATTAATACTTCTCATTAATAGGATGAATTTGAACACAGAGGACCGGCAGTAGAATTTAGTGGAATCAAATCAGTTCTTAGGGATTCATAATTCATACACGTGAACACCAAGCAGACCTGACTAATAGTAACACTTTCTCAAAATGGACGAGGATGTGGCCGCTCATACAGCCTTCTGTTCAAGTAACGAACTTTGACGCTAAATCCAATCATGGTTCTAGTTAAGAGAGACAGGCATTATGAGTTTAACATAAAGAGAGGACTGTTGACTGGAGTACAGACCATTTCTAGGTGGTCATTGAGAGCAGTGGGCCAGTCTGGCACCAAGTAACTCGATCTGTATGAAGAAATACATGTTCGAACGGTCTCAAGTAGGCCTACGTCTGGAAATATCCTGTATGTACACAGAGTCCCCTTTGCCTCCTCGTGGATCATGGTCGGATCTTTGATTAATTATGAGATTTGTTGCCTCCCTGCCTCTAGCTGATTTTAATGGTGTCCTCTGTTTGCTTCCTGTGTACTGAATATGTTAATGTATTCTATTTCTATCTGCTGTGTACTGAATGTGTTAACTTATTCTATTTGTCTGCCTGTGTACTGAATATGTTAATGTATTCTATTTCTGTCTGCCTGTGTACTGAATATGTTAATGTATTCTATTTCTGTCTGCCTGTGTACTGAATGGTTTAGGTGGATTCCCTTTCTGCCTGCCTCTGGTGGCCATGATGGCGTCATTCACTGTCCACAGTGTGTTGGGCATTGTCATTGTTTTCACTGTCTACCTGCCTGTCTTTGGGAGACCTCCATAACGTCTTCTGTCTGCCGTGCTGTTTTGGAGATCTTGATAGTATCCCCTGTCTACGTTTTCTTTTTAAAGTCATGATAGCATCTCTTGTTTACCTACCTGTGTTTGGGAGATCTCGATAGTTTCCCTTGTTTACCTATCTGTAATGGGAGATCTTGATAGTTTCCCTTGTTTACCTACCTGTACATGGGAGATCTTGATAGTTTCCCTTGTTTACCTACCTGTATATGGGAGATCTTGATAATTTCCCTTGTTTACCTACCTGTATATGGGAGATCTTGATAGTTTCCCTTGTTTACCTACCTGTATATGGGAGATCTTGATAATTTCCCTTGTTTACCTACCTGTATATGATAGATCTTGATAATTTCCCTTGTTTACCTATCTATATATTGGAGATCTTGATAGTTTCCCTTGTTTACCTACCTGTATATTGGAGACCTTGATAGTTTCCCTTGTGTACCTGTCTGTATATGGGAGATCTTGATAGTTTCCCTTGTTTACCTACCTGTATATGGGAGATCTTGATAGTTTCCCTTGTTTACCTACCTCTATATGAGATATCTTGATAGTTTCCCTTGTGTACCTGTCTGTATATGGGAGATCTTGATAGTTTCCCTTGTGTACCTGTCTGTATATGGGAGATCTTGATAGTTTCCCTTGTTTACCTACCTCTATATGAGATATCTTGATAGTTTCCCTTGTGTACCTGTCTGTATATGGGAGATCTTGATAGTTTCCCTTGTTTACCTATCTATATATTGGAGATCTTGATAGTTTCCCTTGTTTACCTATCTATATATTGGAGATCTTGATAGTTTCCCTTGTTTACCTACCTCTATATGAGATATCTTGATAGTTTCCCTTGTGTACCTGTCTGTATATGGGAGATCTTGATAGTTTCCCTTGTTTACCTACCTGTACATGCAAGATCTTGATAATTTCCCTTGTTTACCTACCTGTACATGGGAGATCTTGATAGTTTCCCTTGTTTACCTACCTGTACATGCAAGATCTTGATAATTTCCCTCGTTTACCTACCTGTACATGCAAGATCTTGATAATTTCCCTTGTTTACCTACCTGTATATGAAATATCTTGATAGTTTTCCTTGTTTACCTACCTGTATATGAGATATCTTGATAGTTTTCCTTGTTTACCTATCTGTAATGGGAGACCTTGATAATTTCCCTTGTTTACCTGTCTGTGTTGGGGGAATTTAGATTGTGTCCCCTGTCTACGTATTTTTCTTTTTATAGCTCTTGATAGTGTCCTGTGTACATGGAGATCTTGATAGTGCCCTCTCTCTGCCTACCTGTGTCTTGGTGATCTAGACGGGTGCCTCTCTCTGCCTGCCTGTGTCTTGATGATCTACACTGGTGCCTCTGTCTGTCTGCCTGTGTCTTGGTGATCTACACTGGTGTCTCGAAAGTGCGCATATAGGCTTATCTATGTATGTCAGTTACTGTAATGTGTTTGTATGCTCTTAATCATTATGGTGAGTCAGTTTTTGCCGGGCCAATATTATTTCACCTGGTACTTGGTGCAAAAGAGTTTTTGAATTTGACATTGATTCATTTGTGCCTTTTGATCAAGAGTACCGTTGTTGTTTTTTTCTCTTTCCTCCTTCTTCTTCTTCTTGTCTTATATGAATGTGGTCTTTGGAAAAAAAAAAGTTGTTTGTTACAAACAGTTCGGGTTTCCGTTCCCTTTCTATATTTCATTGTTTATTATTGTGTATTATATTTGTACTTGGCTGCTATTTCCTTGTTTTCCTCTTTTGTTTTGTTACTGTACCATGCAAGTAACACGTAACGAGTGGCCATCTGCTGATGGCCTACGAGTAGGTTTTTTGAATGTTTGTCATTTACAAAATAAGCTTAATGATGTATCTGATATTCTTTTCAGTCATGGTAAAAGCTTCCACATATTCGGCTTTTCCGAAACAAGGTTATCTCACCACGTGTCCGACTCAGAACTAACAATACCAGGTTATAATGTAGTACGCAAAGACCTATCCAAATTTAGAGAAACGGGTCTTATTATATATATTCATCAAAGTTTAAACTTTAAGCAAATCTCTTCTCTAGAAAAATACCAAGTAGAATCGTTATGGATCGCATTACAGCTGAAAAAATCGAAACCTATTCTTTTAAGCTTTATATATAGAAACCCGGCGGAGCGAACTGATTGGATAGATGAATTCTCTTTAATGATGGAGGAAGCATCCTTATTCTCTTATGAAAATATATTACTAGGTGATTTCAATATTGATTTACTAAAATCGAACAAATCTTGGACAGAAACTTACAAATCATTTAACCTCGACCAACTAATAGACAAACCAACAAGAGTCACCGCTACCTCCCAAACACTTATTGACCATATATATACTTCTTCAGTTAACACCATGATAGAAATATGCTCACCGACGTTCGGTTGTAGCGACCATTCTCCAGTGTGTTTTACGTGGTCCAAGCGAGGAGTTAAAGTTCCAAAAAATTTCCACAAGATAATTACCTACAGAAACTTTTCAAAATTTGACAATGACTCCTTTCAGCGGGATTTAATGAACTCATTCCTTTCCACGGTCTATCAATTCACAGACCCCGACGAGGCTTTAGAAGTCTGGTATCATAGTTTCCTTAATGTTTATAATAAGCATGCCCCATTTAAAACAATGCGTGTTAGTAACAATCCTAAAAAACCCTGGATAACTAAAGATATAGACACTGCTACCGACTTAAGAGAGTCGCTGTTAGTGTCAGGGAGTCGAGATTCTTATGAAAAGCAAAGAAACTTAGTCAATTACCTAAAACGATCGTCAAAGAAAAAGTATTTTCAAAATCTTATTTCTTCCAAAGCAGATAACAGATCTATTTGGAAAGCGATAAACGAGCTTACTAATAAAAATGTTAAAGGTCATACTACCTCGCCAAAAGATTTATCATCTGATGTCTTGAATTCACATTTTTGTGACATAGCTAACTCAACAATAAAAATAAACAGAACGTCAGAAAATAAATTGGATATTCTTCAGGACTTTTGCAATTCTAGAAATATATCCTCTCTTTCAAATATACCATTTATGGGTGTGCATGAAGTGTATAAATCTCTTAGTAACCTAAAACAAAGTAACACAAGTGGTCTTGATGGCATTGATGGGAAAATCTTGAAATTGTCAGCCCCGGTAATCGCCGAAACGCTTACCTACATCTACAACCTATGCCTTGCAAAAAATTATATTCCAAAAGCTTTTAAAGTTGCTAAAGTTATACCCATCTATAAATCAGGTGACTATGCTGATCCCTCAAATTATAGACCCATCTCCATTTTGTCTATACTCTCTAAACCTTTGGAAGATCACATAAACAAACACATTCTTAATCATTTCAACTCCTTCGGTCTGTTTCATCCAAACCAGGGCGGATTCAGGGCCAACCATTCTTGCCACACAGCATTAACTAATCTTGTTGACCAGTGGCTTACTAACATAAACAATAATAAAATCACAGGTGTTCTAGTAGTAGACTTTATGAAAGCATTTGATGTCATCGACCACAGTCTTCTACTTGAGAAATTAAAGATCTATGGCCTAATTGACAACGCTTTGGAACTTCTATCTTCATTTCTCTCAGACAGGAAACAGTGTGTTTCGGTAAATAGATCAAATTCTTCCATTCTACCTGTTAAGTACGGCGTCCCTCAAGGCTCAGTCCTTGGGCCAATACTATTTTCTATATATATAAATGATCTACCTCTGTTTTTTACAACTTTATGTGAGATGTTTGCTGATGATACCACTATCCACACCTGTCACGATAGATTAGATAGCATTTTTATCTCCTTACAAGAAAGTATCAACAAGTTATCTGAATGGTCTGAACTTAATCATATGCGACTCCACCCCCAAAAAACTAAATATTTATTAATTACTACCAGACAAAAACGTCAAAATCTTTCTTGTAGCAATCATTACCTTTGTATTAATGGCGAAAATCTCGAGGAAGTTGATCACCATAAGATCTTAGGTGTTATTATCGATAACAATCTGTTATGGTCGAATCATATTGCGTTATTATGTAAAAATGTGTCCAGAAAGATTTACCAGCTTTCCAGAATGAAACACTTTTTAGATCAACATAGCCGTAAGTTGTTCTTTCATGCCTATGTTGAATCTTACATAAACTATGCCTCAACAATATGGGATTCCGCTAGTGATAATATTTTAAAACCTTTATTCAGTTTACATAGACGTGCCATTAAACTGATCCTCCTGAAGTCCTCCTCCCCTACTTTCTCAGAATATAAACATTTAGGAATTCTGCCTCTAAAATGGAAGCTAGTTTACAACAAAGCTATCTTTATGTTTAATATAATGTCCGACCGTGCCCCTATGGCTTTGAAAAATAGATTTGAAATGAAGAAGATTCGTCATGTTTACAAGATAAAAGTACCTCTTCCGAGAATAGATCTGTTTAAATCAAGCTTGTTGTACTCTGGTGGCTGCTTATGGAATTCTGTTATAACTTCATTCGATGTAAATACAAGCCTCCGAGTCTTTAAAAACAAATATCAAACACACCTTATGACGCAATACATGAACAGCATCTCCTGATCCTTATGGTAAGTGAATATTTACTTTTATATCCGGCCTCTCTCTCTCTCTCTCTCTCTCTCTCTCTCTCTCTGTTTGAGTAGGGTTGGTTGTGAACGGAGGGGTAGATGGGGTGAGGTGGGTGTTTTTTACGAGGGGCGAGGATGGAATTGTTTGCAGAAAACACGGGATAGAGAGGAAAGGGGAATTGCGTGCGTATCTGGAAGGCGGATAAATGTGTGTTGTACGCCCCCTTCCGGAACAGATTCTAGGTTTTAATATTGATTTACTATCATGTTGATTTATATTTGTGATTATTATGTGTTCTGTATTTCTATCTTTCTCAGATCATGCTATTCGATAGATGTAATGTTTGACAATGCATGTGTATATATGTGCGCATGGTGTTATATTTGAATTGTAATGTTATCGTTTTTAATCATGATCATTCATTACTATTGTTATTGCTATTATTATTGCTTGGAAAGGACTGTGCGACAGGTGGATGTTTGGTTAATGGTTGGGGTGTGGAGGGTGGCTTTTGTGTTTGAAATGTTTCTTTTTCATGTTTGAGGGCAAGATGCAAACAAGCCTGCCATGTGCTTATTCTTTTCCCTCATTAAACAAATTTCGTTCGTTCGTTCGTTCGTTCTCTCTCTGCCTGTGTCTTGGTGATCTACACTGGTGCCTCTCTCTGTCTGCCTGTGTCTTGATGATCTACACTGGTGTCTCTCTGCCTGCCTGTGTCTTGATGATCTACACTGGTGTCTCTCTCTCTCTGCCTGCCTGTGTCTTGATTATCTACACTGGTGCCTTTCACTGCCTGTGTCTTGGTGATCTACACTGGTGCCTCTCTCTGTCTGCCTGTGTCTTGATGATCTACACTGGTGCCTCTCTCTCTGTCTGCCTGTGTTCTGGTGATCTAGACTGGTGCTTCTCTCTGCTTGTGTCTTGGTGATCTAGACTGGTGCTTCTCTCTGCCTGTGTTCTGGTGATCTAGACTGGTGCTTCTCTCTGTCTGCCTGTGTCTTGGTGATCTAGACTGGTGCTTCTCTTTGTCTGCCTGTGTCTTGGTGATCTTGACTGGTGCCTCTCTTTGTCTGCCTATGTCTTGGTGATCTAGACTTGTGCTTCTCGCTGCCTATGTCTTGGTGATCTAGGCTGGTGCTTCTCTCTGTCTGCCTGTGTTTTGGTGTTGATAGTGCCCTCTCTCTGCTTACCTGTGTTTGGGAGGTGTTGATAGTGCCCTCTCTCTGCGTACGTGTTTGGGAGGTGTTGATAGTGCCCTTTCTCTGCCTATCAGTGTTGGGAGGTGTCGATAGTGCCCTCTCTCTGTTACCCATGTTTGTGAGGTGTTGATAGTGCCCTCCCTCTGTTGCTTGTGTATGGGAGGTGCTGATAGTGCCCTCTCTCTGTTACCTATATTTGGGAGGTGCTGATAGTGCCCTGTCTCTGTTACCTATGTTTGGGATGTGCTGATAGTGCCCTCTCTCTGTTACCTATGTTTGGGAGGTGTTGATAGTGCCCTGTCTCTGTTACCTATGTTTGGGATGTGCTGATAGTGCCCTCTCTCTGTTACCTATGTTTGGGAGGTGCTGATAGTGCCCTCTCTCTGCCTATCTATGTTTGGGAGGTGCTGATAGAGCTCTCTCTCTCTGCCTATCTATATTTGGAAGGTGCTGATAGTGCCCTCTCTCTGTTACCTATGTTTGGGAGGTGTTGATGGTGCCCTCTCTCTGTTACCTATGTTTGGGAGGTGCTGACAGTGCCCTCTCTCTGTTACCTATGTTTGGGAGGTGCTGACAGTGCCCTCTCTCTGTTACCTATGTTTGGGAGGTGCTGATAGTGCCCTATCTCTGTTACCTATGTTCGGGAGTGTTGATAGCGCCCTCCCTCTGTTACCTATGTTTGGGAGGTGCTGATAGTGCCCTTTCTCTGTTACCTATGTTTGGGATGTGCTGATAGTGTTCTCTTTCTGTTACCTGTGTTTGGGAGGTGCTGATAGTACCCTCTCTCTGCCTATCTATGTTTGGGAGGTGCTGATAGTGCCCTCTCTCTGCTACCTATGTTTGGGGGGTGCTGATAGTGCTCTCTCTCTCTCTCTGCCTATCTATGTTTGGAAGGTGCTGATAGTGCCCTCTCTCTTTTACTTTACCTATGTTTGGGAGGTGCTGATAGTGCTCTCTCTCTGTGTTACCATTGTTTGGGATGTGCTGATAGTGCCCTCTCTCTAACTACCTATGTTTGGGAGGTGTTGATAGTGCCCTCTCTCTGATTATCTATGTTTGGGAGGTGCTGATAGTGCCTTCTCTCTGTTACCTACGTTTGGGATGTGCTGATAGTGCCCTCTCTCTGTTACCTATGTTTGGGATGTGCTGATAGTGCCCTCTCTCTGCCTATCTATGTTTGGGAGGTGTTGATAGCGCCCTCTCTCTGCTACATGTGTTTGGGGGGTGCTGATAGTGCCCTCTTTCTGCCTATCTATGTTTGGGAGGTGCTGATAGTGCCCTCTCTCTGCTACCTATGTTTGGGAGGTGTTAATAGTGCCCTCTCTCTGTTACCTATGTTTGGGAGGTGCTGATAGTGCCTTCTCTCTGTCACCTATGTTTGGGGTGCTGATAGTGCCCTCTCTCTGTTACCTATGTTTGGGATGTGCTGATAGTGCCCTCTCTCTGTTACCTATGTTTGGGAGGTGCTGATAGTGCCCTCTCTCTGTTACCTATGTTTGGGAGGTGCTGATAGTGCCCTCTCTCTGTTACCTATGTTTGGGGGGTGCTGATAGTGCCTTCTCTCTGTTACCTATGTTTGGGAGGTGCTGATAGTGCCCTCTCTCTGCGACATGTGTTTGGGGGGTGCTGATAATGCCCTCTCTCTGCTACATGTGTTTGGGGGGGCTGATAGTGCCCTCTCTCTGTTACCTATGTTTGGGAGGTGCTGATAGTGCCCTCTCTCTGCTACATGTGTTTGGGGGGTGCTGATAGTGCCCTCTCTCTGTTACCTATGTTTGGGAGGTGCTGATAGTGCCCTCTCTCTGCTACATGTGTTTGGGAGGTGTTGATAGTGCCCTCTCTCTGCTACATGTGTTTGGGAGGTGCTGATAGTGCTCCTCTCTGCTACATGTGTTTGGGAGGTGTTGATAGTGCCCTCTCTCTGCTACATGTGTTTGGGAGGTGCTGATAGTGCCCTCTCTCTGCTGCATGTGTTTGGGAGGTGTTGATAGTGCCCTCTTTTCGTTTACCTGTGTTTTTGAGATCTTGTTAGGGTCCTTGAAGACAGTCCACGTGACCACCTCGTCGCAGGTGGGCGTTGTCAGTCCTCCAGAATACCTGTAGTAGTCTGCTGTGTCGGACATGAGCTTCTCCAGAGCTACAGGGGTGATGCTTGTGCTCTGGTCTGCCACGTCACAACAGAGAGCTGATTACAATGCCCGCGTTCAAACAGGAACATTGAGGACAATGCTTGATTTACTGATACAATACCCGCTTTCAAACAGGAACATTGAGGACAATGCTTGATTTACTGATACAATACCCACTTTCAAACAGGAACATTGAGGACAATGCTTGATTTACTGATACAATGCCCGCTTTCAAACAGGATCATTGAGGACAATGCTTGATTTACTGATATTTTCTGTGATATTTCCTGTCCTCATCTTGGCTTCTTCAGTCTTACCTATGAAGAAAAAAAAAAAGAAAAGGTTAAGTTTGCCGTAACCCATTGGCCGCATGGACAGAGCACGGTCAGAAGTTCACGGAGTATAGGGCGTTCACCGAGAATAGGGCGTTCACCGAGTATAGGGCGTTCACCGAGTATAGGGCGTTCACCGAGAATAGGGCGTTCACCGAGTATAGGGCGTTCACCGAGAATAGGGCACGGCATGACGGGAGGCGAGCCCATCCTTCTCCTTCCGCCGTCTTTGACCTTCCCTGAACTGAACCAGGAACCCCTGTACTGCTGGGTGGACACAGAGGGCTTTCAAGCCCTGTACTGCTGGGTGGACACAGAGGGCTTTCAAGCCCTGTACTGCCGGGTGGACACAGAGGGCTTTCAAGCCCTGTACTGCTGGGTGGACACAGAGGGCTTTCAAGCCCTGTACTGCTGGGTGGACACAGAGGGCTTTCAAGCCAAAACAATCCGACCCCACGCGTGGTTTGAACTTACGACCGTCAACAGGCAAACGCTCTAAGCACTTGACCACGGACCCCTCTTACCAGCGTGTATCAAGCTCTCGATGCTTGGATCGCTTGTAACACCATGTCTGTTCACAGCTGTGGACACTTCGGACCCCTTAAAATGGCCGATAGAAGATTCTAGGGTCAGAGGCAGAAATACTGTTCACATCTGTGCTTGTTCCTGTCAGAGGGCTGCTTTATGGATAACGAACTATGATCTAGAAGTGTCATAGAGAGCATATGGTCCTGCATCTCCATGATGACACACACCGTACAGAGGACGATGTGTCACATACAGGGAATAAGTTGTAACGTACAGATAATGGAAGTTGTTGTACACAGAATATCACATGGGAGAAAAAATCATGAAACCTAATATACAGTGAGTAAAATGTGTTTTTCATTATCGCAGTGTGTAGATTAAGGTAAATGGGTTTACATTAATCTAACTTACTGATGACAAAATGTGGCACATACATGATAAAAGACAAATATGGAGATTTTATAATGTGGCACACACATAGTGAAATGGAAATAAACATATAACATTATGTCACACACAGACAAACACACACACACACACACACACACACACACACACACACACACCACACACACACACACACACACGGCGCGCACACGCACGCACGCACGTCATGGAATGTGAATATACAGTACACATAATGTGACAAATATATCTGGAATGTGTATATAAAAGTAACGAAATTTGACTCACAGATCATGAAATGTGATACAAAGATAATGTAATGTGACACACTCACATCATAAAATGTAGATAAAATGAAGACAAAAAATGATGCACATATCATGAAATGCAAATATAGAAATGACGAAATGTGACATACCTATCATAGAAATGACGAAATGTGACATACCTATCACAGAATGTGCCACATCCATGAAATGTGGCTCAAAGATCATGATCTATAGCATAGATCATAAAATGTCACGTACATCATGAAATGTTACACACACATGAAACGTGACACATAGTTCGTGAAATGTGATACGCACATCATGAAATGTACCATTCATGAAACGTGACGTACAGAACACGACACGCACATCATGAAATATGACGAACACATCATAACATGTAAATATAAAGAAGAGAAATGTGACGCACAGATGGTGAGACGTGACATACAGATGAAAGACTGTGACATTATATGAAACAGAAAATGTGACGTACAGATTTTAAGATGTGACATACAGATGAAAAATTCAGATAATGAATTGAAATACATATGATTAACACTTGTCAGACAGAAGACAAATCGAACATATAGATGTTGAAATGCAACCCACACATAATGCGCTGTTTCATAGATATGATGGTCTGAGACATACAGGTGGTGAAATTTGACATTTACAAGATGGTATGCAGCATAAAAGAATTGGGCTGTGACGTAACAGATGGTGAAATGAAACCAACAGACGACAAGGTGAGTTACAGATGAATGAATGTCATGGCTGTATGAACAATTGTAAAAATAGTTGAAGAAATACCACACAGGATATGCTGACAAGGGACATGTCATGAATGAAATGGGACATGCCGATGTCTTGAACAAAGTGGGTTGAACTTCTCTTGGATTTTTTGTGCCGCAAAGTACCGTCCGAACTAATGCAGTTTGACCATGTATCTGACACGTTTGTGTGTATCACCCACCCACCCACCCCAAAAATATCTATTTAGTTCCGATACGAATGCAGTAAAGTTTTATCCAGTCTCCATGTGTGAACTTTCTGTAATATTTCGTGTATAAATGCTTACGTTTGTTTATTTTGCCATAATGTTCCTTGCCACACTTGAGTCACCAAATCCATATGCAGTGCCGAACGCTGGACTAACCACCATCTCAATCATCAGCATGCTTAACATGGGGATCCAACCTAACAGACGCCCGCAAAGCTAAAAGGCTCCAAGACTGCTTGATGCCACCAAGCTGAAAAACACCAGAACCAAGCAGTCGTTTGTAGACACTCTGGAAGAACGCCTGAAACCCGCCTCTCTAGACAACAAGAATGTGGTCGGCCTTCATAGAACAAGTCTACAACACTGCCACAGAGATCCTGGGATCAGCAGCCGAGAAACACAAGGACGGGTTTGATGAGAACTGCGATGACATCCAGCAGCTACTGGATGAGAAACGTCTTCACAAGGCTTACCTCAGTGACATCAAGTCCACCTCCAAGACAGATGCGTTCAACAACAAACACAGAACAGTTCAAGAGAAACTATGAAAGATGCACGACACATGGCTGAGCAACAAAGTTGACGAAATCCAAGGATATGCTGACAGGCATGACACGAAGAACTTTTGTGATGCCTTAAAAGAAGCATATGGAGCTACATCATCGAAATCATCCCCTCTGCTCAACGCGGATGGAAAACTCGTTGATCACTGACAAGGAAAAGCTCTTGGAACGCTGGGCAGAACACATTCAACAGCGTCCTAAACCGCCCGTCATCCATCGATGACAAAGCCATTGACCGGCTCTTCAAACGCCCGTCGGTGGTCTCAACAGTGAAATGCAGCAAGGGTACGTTCCTATGGGAACAAACTGCTATGGATCGAGCCACATCGCGCTATTCTATGCATAAAGACGCCAATTCATGTGAAGAAAAGAGAACAGCTGCAGCGCAACAAAAGAAGCAGGGGAAGACCGCGCCAGCAATCAAGATGACGTCTCCCACATTCCCTGTCCAAGCTGTCACCGCAATTCCGTACACGCATCGGCTTAATCAGCCACCTGCGTACCCACAAATGGCCTAACCCCCACCCCCACCCCCTCAACCCCGAGCTGACTGAAGTGGTCCTCGTCGAGTCAACGGACGAACAACACTTGGGACGGACTAAAAAATGGCACTATAGATGTAGATGGGTAA
>JAMYXO010000191.1:0-22500 GCA_033310375.1 Conus canariensis | reverse complement strand
GCGCCATTGTTTTGCCTTTGCTATGTTGATGGGGGTTTAACCCCCTGAAGAAGGCCCAAATTTGGCGAGAACGGATGGTTATTTCGTCACTTTTATTAAGCTCACCCGCCCACTGGAAACCTTGTGTTCATGTGTATCTGGGGGTTGTTGTTCGTGACGCTTCAGTCTGTAGAAGACCCCTAGCTCTCCCCGGGTTTGGTGTGGAAAATGGAGGGGCCCGTTTCAAGGGTCTGCGTGTGGAATGGGGGTTTTTATGCACAAGGGAACGCAAAGAGCGGGACTGAGTAAAACCAGGGGAAAACTAAACCTCAAGAAAAACCCCGGGGACGGCCCCCCTTTCGGGGGGGGAGGGGGCCCTCACTCGCGTTGGAAATATTTGGTGTTGTAGGTCACTATGTGCTTTCGGGAAAGCACACGGTGCTGCTAAGGTCAGCCTGACCCCCTTCAAGATAAACCCGTCTTCGGGCCTCCCCCCCTCCCCCTTCCTTCCTTTTCCCCTCCCCCCCCCCCTTCCTCCAAAAGGCTAGGCCCCGGGGTCTTTTAAAATTGAGGAATATACGTTTTGGGGATTATCCCTTTTTTTTGCATCAGATGTGTGGGGGTTGTGTGTGGGGTGTGTTTTTGTTGATTTGTGTGTGTGTGTTTTTGTGTGTGTGTGGGGATGTGGGGTGCGTGCATGCCGCGCGCCGGTGTGTGTGTGGGGTGGGGTGTGTGTTTGTGTGTTTTGTTGTTTTTTATGTGGTATGTGTTGTTTCTCTGCCCCTCTGTGGTGGTGTGTGTGTGTGTGTGGGGTGTGTGTGTGGGGTGTGTGTGGGGTGCGTGTGTGTGTGTGTGTGTGTGTGTGTGTGTGTTGTTAAAGAGAGGAGAGGAGGAGAAAAGAGAGGAGAGAGAGAGAGGGGAGTCAGAGTCAGAGCCCTGAGACAGAGGGAACTTCTAAATTGGGGTGAAATTTTCCGATGAAAATTTGTAGTTGCGTTTTTCCGTTTCATCCTTATTGAAATAGTGCACCCCCAAATTTTTACCAAGGTGTACAATACATGGAAAACACTGCAGCTTTACCTTTATGCTCCGCAGTGAGGGGGGAGGGACGTGAGGCCCCAGCGCGGGGCCCCCTAAACCCCCCAAAAGGGAGCGTAGGGGGGCCACCGTGTGTTCGGCCCCTTGGTGTCATCACTGCCCCAGTGGAAGTGGAACGAACACCTGGAAGGTGCCAGCCAGAGACCCCCCAAAGACCCCAAAAAACGCCCGTGCCCCCCACGTTCACCTGGTTTTTCACACCCCCACACACACACACCCCAAACCACGCAAAAAAAACACACACACAACACCCCAAAACCACAAACACACATTTTTACTTTTTATCCCCCATCAAATACGCGGGGCCGGGGACCCAGGGGGGTTTTAAAACCGGGCCCTGCGTTGATTAAAAAAAGAAAAATTAATTTATTTTCCCCAGTTACCAAAGGGCGAGGAAAAAAACCCCGGTCACTCACTTTGTGGCGGCCGGGTGGGTTTGTGTTACTAAAATGTCACGGCAAAAAAAAAAAAAAAAAAAAAAAAAAAAAAAAAAAAAAAAAATAAAAAAAAAATGCTGCGGGCCCAGTGGGCATTTTGGGGGCCCTGAAATAAATGTACGGAAATTAACGTGACGTGTTTGGGCTGCCGGGGCATTTTGACCTGTACTAAATTTGTCACGGCAATAACATTTGACGGGGCGGTGCCCATTGGGCATTTTGGGCCCCTGCCACTAAAATGTCACGGCAATAACGTGAAATGCTGGGCCCAGTGGGCATGTTGTGAAACTCAAGGTCCGGCAATAACAGTGCATGCTGGTGCCCAAGGGGGCCCATGTTGACTGAAAAAATCAATTTCACGGCAAAAAACGTGACGGGGCTCTGACTCTTGCTTCCCACTCCCGTCGCACCCTGATGGCGGAGAAGGTTATGAACTAGAAGTCGCGGGGACTTTTCGGAGGTTCTCGGTTGGAAAGTCGACGCTTGGAAAGGGAGCCCCACTGTTTGGTGGGAAAGCAAAGGGAAAATCTGATATCTTGAAAAAAAGTCCATTTTTCCCAAAATATTGCTTTGTCTCAGCTGTCTTTTTGGGTCAGGTGGTCTACCATTTATACGAACAAACAGTGCCCAAAAACCCTCACCCCATCGTGCCTCATTCTGAAGTGACTTACTCACAATGACTACCGTGTCGTGTCAGCAAAATGAAGCTGGTGGTTTCCCAAATCGTAATCTGAAGAAATTTTTTTTTTTTTGTTTTTTTTTTTTTTTTGCTGTCCAAAACCCCTGCGCCCCCTTGGGGGATTGCAATCACCCGCTCTTTTCCCACACCCCGTCCCCAACCACAAATCGGTCGGGCCCCCGCAGCCCCGGCCCGGCAATTTCCCAGGGGGCAGTCAATGTCAAGGGCGTAAGAAAGGGAACCCCCCCGGAGGGACACTGCAACTGCTCCCCAATCCAAAAGGGAGCAGTCAATGTCAAGTTTGTCAAGAAAGGGAAACCCCCCGGAGGAGACATGCACTGCTGCCGAGTACATTTGATGGGTTCGTGGCGCCTGTTCTGTCTAACATACCACGGACACCCCCTACTAAGGCCCCCCCCCATTTTCGACAATTAATTTTCCCGGGCGCGGAGGGCCCGGGGTGGGTGAGCTCTCCCCCCGGAGGGGCGCCCCCACGTCCGTCCACTGACGAAATTTTTTGTCAGGGGGTTTCCATGTGCTGTTTGGTGGGTGCAAAACTAAGGGATTTTCATAGGCTGCTGAACTGATGTCTGGTGGTACCTTGAAAACAAACTCTCTGGGATGCCCCGATTAAGGGGCAAAGGGGCTGAGGGTTTCACAGAGGCCACCAACCCAGCAGCGGGCACACCGAACCTGACGTGAGGAGAGGAGGGCCCGGGCAAAAAAAACCCCCAACATTGCCACCGAGAAAGCGTTTCAGTCCCAAAAATGATCACATTCGTTCTTTTAAAGGGTGAAAACAGAGTCCGGGGTCAGTCGATGTGAAAAAAACCAGCCCGCCCTGATTTGGGTTCCACATCAAGCTGAAGCAAATCAAGGCGCATACCCGGAACCTGCGGGGGGAAAAAAGGGAAAAAAAATTGGGGGGCGGTCTCGTTGCTTCTGTCCAGAAACTGGGCAACTGCAATCTGATGAACGGTTCCCCGTTCATGGGGTTTTCCCCAGGGCCCGGTGAAACAATGCCCGGGGTGTGGTAGTCTCCCCCCGGGTTTTGGTCAAACCCCCGCCTGATGTGGTTTGCTCCCCCTGTTCCTGGCCAACCCCTGCCTGATTGGGGGGCGTCTCTCCCTGTTTATGGTTTTAACACTGCCCGATGTGGTTGTCTCCCCTGTTCATAATTTTAAAACTGCGAGATGTGGTAGTTTTCCCCTGTTCTTTTGGGCCCCCAAAAAAGCTGCCTGAAAGTGGTTGTTCCCCTGTTTTATGGTAAAAATGCCGATGTGGTAGTTCCCCCCGTTTAAAAATGAAAACTGGTTTATGTGGTAGTTCCCCTGTTCAAAGGGCAAACTGCCCCGATGTGGGGTCTTCCCCGTTCAAAGGTTCCCAAAAACCGGCCTGATGTGGTAGTCTCCCCTGTTCATAATGAACACGCCTGATGTGGAGGGTTTTCCCCCCGTTCATGGGGGATTTTCTGTCTGTTTTGGGAGTCTTCCCTGGGTTTAGGTCAAAATGCCCGGGTGTGGTAGTCTCTCCGTTCAAAGGTCAACCCCTGTCTGATGGGGGTTGTTCTCCCTGTTCATGGTCAACCTGCCTGTTTTGGTAGGGCTCTCCCCGTTATGGTCAACCCCCCCTGTTTTGGTTAGTCTCTCCCCGTTCATGGGCAACCCTGTCTGATGTGGTTGTCTCCCCCCGTTCATGGTCAACACTTTTCTGATGTGGTTGTTCCCCCTGTTTTATTGGGGCAAAAACTGTTGTGTGGTAGTTTCCCCGTTTTATGGTCAACACTGTTTTGATGTGGTAGTTCCCCCTGTTTAAGGTGAATATTGGGGGGATGTGGCAGTCTCCCCCTGTTCATGGGCAACAATGCCTGATGTGGGAGGTTTTCCCCGTTCATGGGGTTTTTTGTTTATGTGGCAGTCTCCCCCTGTTCATGGCAAACATGCTGATGTGGTTGTCTCCCCTGTTAAAGGTCAAAAACCCCTGTTTTGGGAGTCTTCCCTGTTTATGGTCAAACCCCTGCTGTTTTGGTATTTTCCCCCGTTTAAAGGTCCCAAAACCCCGTTTGATTTGGTTTTCTCCCCCTGTTTTTGGGGCAAAAACTGGGCCCGAGTGGGAGTCTCTCCCTGTTCATGGGGAAAAACTACCTGATGTGGTAGTCTCCCCCTGTTCATGGTCAATTTCTGGGGTGTGTGGGGGGTCTTTGGAGGGAAAATTGGGAAGGGAAAGAAAAGCATTTTAAACCTAAAAATACAAGCAAGGAAAGTTTCGTTTCAGAAACTTCGACTTGAAAAAATAAATGTTGTTTTGTATGCGTGTGTGTTTGTGTGTGTGTGTGTGCGTGGTGTTTTTGCGTGTGCGGGGTGTGGGGTGGTTTTGTGTGTGTGTGTGTGTTGGTTTTGTGTGTGTGTGTTAAAAAAATGTTAGCGACCGCCCATTGGCGTGGACAAGAGTCAAAAAGGGCCCAAACACAACGCGTTTCGACCTCTTTTTTTCTTCATCGGGTGAACATAAACGAATAAAACAACGAAAATTTATTTGTTTATGTCTCACCCGATGAAGGCCCCAAGAGGTCGAAAAGCGTTTTTGGGTTTTGTCTTGTGACTGGGTTTTTCCCCCGTTTTTGGGCGGTTTCGCTAACATTTTTTTAAAATTTGGGTTTTGATTTCCCCCTGCAGTCGTCTCGCTTTGCAAAATAGATCAAAATGTATAGAAAAACAACACACATACATGTTTAGAAAACAACAAAACATACATGTAAAGAAAAAACCACAAAATTTAATAGGGAAAAAACAAAACATACTGTATAGAAAAAAAAACACCCAATTATGTATAGAAACAAACTCTACCTGGTATAGAAAAAACCACATACATGAAAAGAAAAAACACACATACATGTATAGAAACAAACCCATACATGTATAGGGAAAAAAACACACAACTGGGAAAAGAAACAAAAACCCCTTTCTTTTATAGAAACAACACACATTTCATGTAATTAAAACCAAAAACACATACATGAATGAAACAACACACCTACATGTATTGAAAAAACAAAACAAAACATGTTTAGAAAAAACACAACCCTAATGTTTTAGGGAAAAAACCAATACATGAATAGAAAAAAACACACATACATGTTTAGAAAAAAACACACAACATGAAAAAGAAAAAACACACATACATGAAAAGAAACAACACAAAACATGTTAGAAAAAACACACATACAGGGAAAAGCAAAAAAACACAATTTCATGTTTAGAAACAACACACTTTAAAAAATAGAAAAAACACCATAAATTATAGAAAAAAACACACATACATGTAAAAGAAACAACACAATAAAATGTAAGAAACAAAAAACCCAATTTCATGTATAGAAACAACACACATTCATGTAAAAGAAAAAGACAAAATACATGTATAGAAAAAACCCCACTTTTCATGTATAGGGAAAAAAAACCCCACATACATGTATAGGAAAAAAACCAAATACTTTAAAAGCAATAAAAACAAATAAAAAGGTTGGGAAAAAACACAAAATACCCTGATAGGGAAAAATAATTTTCATGTATAGAAACAATACAAAATACAGGGATAGGGAAACAAAACATAAATGTATAGAAAACCCAATTTCAATAAAATGTATAGAAAAAAATACACATACATGTATAGAAAAAAACACACTTTCAAAAGTATAAACAAAACACAAAAAGTATAGAAACAAAAACATTTTGCATTTTTGAATGGGGGCACCGTAGTGTCACACCACACACACACCCCACACACACACACCCCACACACACACACCACACACTCTACGTACCGCACCCCACACAAACACACAACCCCCGCCCCCCCCGGCCGCCCCCCGCGCCCCCCATTCCAAAACACACTTTTCTTTTCTCCCCCTTGTTCCCCCTTTTTTTTTCCCTTTTCCCGGCCCCTTCCTCTCCTTTTCTTTAAACCCCCCTGAACCCCCGATTTAAATGGTTTGGTTTTCCCCCCCCCCAAATGCCACCCACAGCCCATTCCCTTGGGTGTTTTCCCTTGGCCCAACCCCCCCCTGACCGCTGTGACCGTTGTTGGTGAGAGTCCAGGTGATGCCGTTGGTGGCGTTTGAAGTTTGGGAAAGGGAAGGGGGGCGCTCCCGTAGGAAGGGTCGTATTTTTACCTGGGAGCTGGGCCAGGTCGATGGGGGGACGCTTGGGTTCCCCACCGTAGGTTGGGTGGCCCCGTTGCCCGTCCCGGGTTTCGTCTTGGGCCAAAAAAACCCCCCCCCCCCCCCCCCCCCCAGGTGGACCACACAAAACCCACACCACAACACACACAAACGCCACCAAAAAAAACACACCCCACAAAACAAATTACACCCAAAAACGACATGCTTTTTTTTTTTTTACTACAATGTAGAAGTGCTACGTGAGGAAAATCAATTTGGTTTTATACTTCCGAAGTTGATCAACAAAAGAAAGAAATGGCCCCTTTCACAAGGGCCCATTTCCTTTCACATTCAGAAGACAACCCCTCTGGTTCAGTGGGAGTTTTGGGAAAGTTGCTTTAACCCTTCGAAAAATTTATAAAAAAATTGTATGAAAGACACAAACCCGGGAAAAAAATGAATGGATTGTTCAAAAAAATATAAATTCGTCGCGTTTGTTTTTTTTTATTTTATTGTTTTTTTGTTTTTTTTTTGTTGTTTGTTTTTGTTTTTTTTTCTTTCTGTCTACCCCCAAGTAAAGAAATCCCCGTGGAAAAAAAAACCCTTCGGGGCCCTCATGGGTCGGATATGGCAAAAGTAGGTTTTTAGTTTTTAAAAATCATACGCCAAGGTCATGAACCTTGACCCTTTAAATATTTTTTTTTAATATATTTCCCCAAATGGGTGGCACAACATCACTTTAAAAAATTTTAATTGCTTCTGTCTTTCCGTTCCCGGGAAAAATGGGCTGCAAAAAAAATTTCCCCCACCTCAATTTTTTACGATTCCCCGCTATCTCCCCGCCCCTTTACCTTGATCCTGATTTGGCCCACAAAGGTCGTACGCCAAGGTCATGACCCCTTTTTGTTTCGGGTCTCTTGCCATTTTGTTGTTTTACGCGACTCCCACTTTCCCTTCGGGAAAATTTTCCCTTTCGACAGCAGAAAAAAAAAAACAAACCCCAAAAAAACACAAAAAAAAACAAAAAAACAAACAAAAAAAAACCCCAACGCGACGGGAAATTTTTTACTTCCCTTTTCCATGAAACTGGGGAAAAAAACGATTAAAAAATTTTTTCGGGACAAAATGGCCGCTTAATTTAAAAGCCCCGGGCCCTTTTTTTCCCAAACCCCGGCGGTTTGTCCGACAAAAGATTTTAAAGTCGGACAAAAAAAGCCCCCGGGGTTTGCCGTTTTGTCCGAGGGTGGGCAAAAAAAGGCCGGGCCCGGGCAAATGGCCGGCTTTCAGCAGCCTTCAAAGAAATGATTTTTGATGGGTTTTTGGGACCCCGTACTGGGAAAAAAAATTCAGTTGGGTTTTGCTTTAGTCTTCATTTTCATTGTTTCTTTTCTTTTCCCGTTTTTATTTTTTATTTTTTTTTCTTTTATTTTCCTTCCCGACCAGCTTTTTTCTTTGATTTCAGAAAAAAATGTCAAAAGAGAACGAAAGGGGAAATTTCAATCTTTTAGAACCAAAAACCCTAAAGACAGACCTCAAAATCGACTTGTCCTAAGAATTTTATGCGTTTAAATTAAAATTTAGTTTTCTTCCAAAACATGAAAATTTGGTTATTCAATATGGTCGATGCCCCGGGGTAAATTCTTTTGTAAAGATGTGTTATTTAATGTGGTTTATGCCCCGTGTATTGCCTTTTTGTGAGATATGTTATTCAATGTGGTTGTTTCCCTGTGTGCGGGTTTTTGTGAGATGTGTTATTAAATTTTTGGGGAATGTCCGCCTGCTGCATTATGTGGGGATGTGGGTTTTTCAAAGTGGTCAATGTCCTGAAATTTTGTGAGATGTGTTTTTCAATGTGGTCAATGTCCGGGGTGATTTCTTTTTGTGAGATGTGTTATTCAATGTGGTCAATGTCTGTGTGCTGCCCTTTTTGGGGAGATGTGTTATTCAATGTGGTCAAAGTCCGGGGTGCTTTGGGGGAAAAATTTAAAAGTGAGATTTTGTTATTCAATGTGGTTCCCAAAGTCCTGTGGTGAATTTTGTGGATGTGTTATTTTAAAGTGGTCAATGTCCCGTTTTTATGCATTATGTGAGATGTGTTATTCAAAGTGGCAATGTCCCGTGTGCTGCCCTTATGTGAGATGTGTTATTCAAATGTGGGGCCCGTGCCCTGCCTGCTGCATTTGTGAGATGTGTTATTCAAAGTGGTAAAGGCCTGTGTGCTGCATTATGTGAGATGTGTTATTCAATGTGGTCAATGTCCTGTGTGCCCGCATTATGTGAGATGTGTTTTTCAGGGGGGTCAATGTCCTGTTTTGCTGCCCTTATGTGAGATGCGTTATTAAAGTGGTTGATGCCCTGCCTGCTGAATTTTGTCAAAAAGTGTTTTTTCAATGTGGTCAGTGTCCTGCTGCTGCAAATTTTGTGAGAGTATTAATTTGTTTTGGTCAGGTTTCCCGCCTGCTGCATTATGTGAGATGTGTTATTCAGTGTGGTCGGGCGCTGTTTGGGTTCTGCATGATGCAAAGATGGTTATTCATTGGTCGTTTTCCTTGTGTTCTGCCCTTTTGTGAGATGTGGGTTTTTTAATGTGGGCCTTTTTCCCCCGGGGCCCCCAAACCTTATAGTTTTGGTTGTTTAATGGGCATTTTTTGGTTTCGGGCCCTTTTTAATATGTGGTTTTTTTGGTTTTTGGGGAAATTTTCCCGCTGTGGGCCTTTTGCGAGAGGGGGTTGTTTAATGTGGCTTTTTCCAGGTGTTCTGCCTTATGGAGATGTGGGATTCAAAGTTTTCGTTTTCCTGGAATTTCACCATTATCACGCAATGTGTGTGTGGTGTTTTGTGTGTGTGTGTGTGTGTGTGTGTTTACAAAAAGCGGGGGCGCCTGCGTGTGGGATGTTGGGGTTTCGCGCGCGCAAAGGGGTGTGGGGTGGGTGCGTTTTTTGCGTGTTTTTCCAAACGTGCACGCGTTGTTGTGTGTGAAATGGGAAAAAGAGAGGGTGAGCCCGTGGTAATGCACGGGGGTGCAAAAGTGTGGGGTGTGTGTTTTTTGTGTGGGTTTTGTGTGTGTGTGTGTTGGGGTGTCTGTGGGGTTTTCTTTGGGTGGGGGGTGGGAAAGGGTGGGTGAAAGAGAGAGGGGGAGAGAGAGAGAGAGAGAGAGGGGTCGGGGCCCGTTTAAATTGGGGTTGGTTCGTTTTTTTTTTTGCGTAAAAAAAAAAGGGGAATTCCCCCTGCCTATTTCCGGGGTCCCGCGGTGGTGGGTAAAAGGGCGCAACCTTCCCTACAGGGGAGAGAATTTGGGCCGGGGGTTTTGCGGTCTAAGCTTGGGGTTTTTGGCATTTTCCGGGTGTTCTCCTTTGAAATTTGGGGTTTTAAAGGGTTTGCCCCTTATTCCTATCAAATTTGGGTTTTTTTTTCCCTTTTGCCGGTGCTCCAGGGGGAAAAAACAATGTTGTATCCTAATACCCCTTCCACCCTTTTTTTTTTGTTTTTTTTTAAAACCCCCTGGTTTAGTCCGGGGGGAACCTTTGGACTAGGCTTTTAAAAAGGGCAAACTTTTTTAAAAAAAAAAGGGGTTTCCTTTTCGTATAGGGGAAAAAATTTGGGTTTTTTTTTTTTGGGGGGGTTTGTTTGTTGTGGTGGGGGTTTTTTTTAAAGGGTTTTAAAAAAAAAAGGGGGGAAAAAAAGGGGTAGCGGGGGCTGGCGGGTTAAGGGGGTTTTGGGTTTCGTTTTTTGGGTGTGGGGGAAAAAGGGGAAAAAGGGGCTTTTTATGTGGGGTCCCCCCTGTTTTTTTAAAAAAATTTTTCCCCTTTTTTGGAAAAAAATTTTTTGGGCCCAAAAAGTCACTTTTTAAAAAACGGGACTTATTTGGGGGAAAAAAAACCTCATTGAACCCCCCCCCCCCCCCCCCCAAAACCCCCCCCCCCCCCTACCCCCCCCCCAACCTGGGGTAAAAAAACCCTATCAAGGTTTAAAATGTTTGCTCATGAAATTTTATATTCACCCCCAAACCCCGACCTTTTCCCCTTTTCCCCGTATTAACCCCCCCCCCCCCCCCCCCCCCAACACCAACACACACCACGCGCGCGCGCGCGCGCGCGATGCACGCACGCCGCCCAAAGCACGCACGCACGCACACACACACACACCACAACACACACATCGCCAGTAGGCGTGTATAATTTAGATTCCTTACTAGGAAGTCTGAGTTCGAGTCCCTTCAACGGCATTTTTTAAAGGGGGTTTTCCGGGCCCGACTCAGTTCTACCCAGAGAGGAGTAGCCGTTTGCTGGGAAAACTCAAAACCTTGTGGATTTTCCACTGTATTGAACGTTTCTGAGAGTATTGCTGTTTTTTTAACCAACACGTAGGGATCTGTACGAGGGCCACCCCAAAAGTTCTCGGATGCGCAGAACACTGTCGTCATAATTTTAATTTTTTTATCTCACCCCAAACGTGTCATAATACTAGGGACAAAAAATGATAAAAATCGCAGAGCCAAATTTGTTTTAGACAGCAAAATGGTGGGAAGGGGGGGGGGGTTTTCAAAAATGTTGCAGGTGCTGTCTTGGGAGATTTTCGTCCATGTTTTTTATGACTATCTTTTAAAGGAAGTCTTTCAAGAAAGTTTTATAAGTTTGGGCAAACGTTTTGGCGACAAGGCTCCTCATATCCCCAAGTCCCCAGGGGGTTCAAAGAATTTAGTTTGGTACAATGGTGGAAGATTGTGCCTTGTGGACGCCATTTTTTAGTTTCTACCGAGGGAAACGTGGGCACAGTGAAGGCCATGATTACAGAAAATCCTCGAATCACGGAGGATGAACTCAAGGATACTCTAAACCTTTCATCAGGAAGCTTAGACCGCATTCTTCGGCACAATCTCTCTGTACGGAAGCGTTGCGCCCGTTGGGTGCCCCACCAGCTGACTGGGGAGCAGATGAGGGCTAGGGTTGAATGGTGCCAGTTTATGCTGCAAAAATTTGACGGAGGAAGATCAGATAGGGTCTCCAATATCGTCACAGGTGACGAAACCTATATTTACCAGTATGACCCCGAAACAAAGCAGCAGTCGTCAGTTTGGCTGTTTCCAGGGGAAACCCCACCTGTGAAATTTAAGAGATCAAGAAGCTGCACAAAGCAAATGATTGCAGTTTTCTTCGCAAGATCCGGCCATGTGACTACTGTACCGCTTCTGGAAAGAAAGACAGTGAACGCTGAATGGTACATCAACACCTGCCTGCCAAAAGCGTTCGAGGCACGGCGACCACGGACCGGTATCCGCCACCTACTCCTCCACCACGACAACGCCAGCGCCCACACGGCAGCTGCAACTTTAGACTTCTTGCAAGAGAACAGCGTGCAGCTCGTCACTCATCCTCCGTATTCTCCTGACCTAGCCCCTTGTGACTTCTTTTTGTTCCCTCATTTGAAAAAAACAACTGAAAGGAAAGCCGTTTGAGAGCCCTGAAGATGCCCGAGCGTTTGCCGAGGGCTTGATTTCTGGTATACCTAAGTCGGAGTGGGCTGGGGTGATGGATTCGTGGTTTAGAAGGATGGAAAAGTGCATACACGCTGATGGAGGATACTTTGAAAAGATGGGCTAGGTAAGAAATGCCAGTGTACTTCCATCTTTTCCCATCCGAGAACTTATGGGGTGGCCCTCGTATCTCTCGGGCTTGATTGACACCGGGAAGTATTACAAAATGAAGTGTACAAAACAGCCCTGCCACGTAGTGTCAGATCAGATGAGGATCCTCACAGCCACCATCTTCATCTTTCTCATCCTCATCATAAAAAAGGACCCAGTTCTGTGGCCCTGCCTGCCCTACTGTCGTGCTGACCACATGGTCCACTTTCCCTCCACGTGGTCTGTGGAGCTCGTGTCCGAGTGGTCGTATCAGCAAGGTCATGGCCACTGACAGTGATGGGCGTGGTGGCGGCCGCCGGAGAAGGATCATCAATGACGTTGGCTCATCGGCTAAGCAATTATTAACGTAACTAGGGAGTGGGGGCGGGGGTAAGGGTGGGGAAGGGAATGGGACGAGTAGGTGGTGTGGTTCTGCACATGTTTGATCGGAACAGACAGCACAACACACCACTGAAGTAACTGGGCAACAGTGCGGCGTCCCCTCTGGTGGGTTGGCTCATGGAAGGCTGTGGTTGACTGTTCCATGGGGACTGCAGTGTGGTTGACTGCTTCATGTGTGACTGCTCCATGAGGACTGCAGTGTGGTTGACTGCTTCATGGGGACTGCAGTGTGGCTGACTGCTTCATGGGGACTGCAGTGTGGCTGACTGCTCCATGGGGACTGCAGTGTGGCTGACTGCTCCATGGGAACTGCAGCGTGGTTGACTGCTTTATGGGGACCGCAGTGTGGCTGACTGCTCCATGGGGACTACAGTGTGGCTGACTGCTTCATGGAGACTGCAGTGTGGCTGACTGTTTCATGGGGACTGCAGTGTGGCTGACTGCTCCATGGGGACTGCAGCGTTGTCGACTGCTTCATGGGGACTGCAGTGTGGCTGACTGCTTCATGGGGACTGCAGTGTGGTTGACTGCTCTATGGGACCGCAGTGTGGCTGACTGCTTCATGGGGACTGCAGTGTGGCTGACTGCTTCATGGGGACTGCAGTGTGGTTGACCGCTCTATGGGACCGCAGTGTGGCTGACTGCTTCATGGGGACCGCAGTGTGGCTGACTGCTCCATGGGGACTGCAGTGTGGCTGACTGCTCCATGGGGACTGCAGTGTGGCTGACTGCTTCATGGGGACTGCAGTGTGGCTGACTGCTTCATTGGGACTGCAGTGTGGCTGACTGCTCCATGGGGACTGCAGTGTGGCTGACTGCTTCATGGGGACTGCAGTGTTGCTGACTGCTTCATGGGGACTGCAGCGTTGTCGACTGCTCCATGGGGACTGCAGTGTGGCTGACTGCTCCATGGGGAATGCAGTGTTGTTGACTGCTCCATGGGGACTGCAGTGTTAGATCTTGAGCTGACGAATTGGGCGTGGCTATGGATGGGTGGATCGGAGCCAGTGAAGCAGAAATAATGCATGTCAATTGAAGGGGGGTAGAGGGGCATGGCAACTGAGACTTCCAAGCAAACAAAATTTAATATTGGAGAGAGAGGGGTGAGGAGGAGAGAGGAGGGATGGAGAGAGAGGAGGAGGAGGGGACGGGGAGAGAGATGGAAATACCATTTCATGCATATTATTTATACTGAAAAATCGACATAACAACACTGTAAAGTTAACTCCGAAAAGCAGACTATTAATAAATGTAATAATGACTGTTAGGCAGCTATGCGGAGGAACAAAAACAGAGAGAGAGAGAGAGAGAGAGAGAGAGAGAGAGAGAGAGAGAGAGAGAGGTGGGTGAACGAAGGAGAGTGGGAGTTGGGGTGAGCGGCTTACAGCAATGATGTTCCTGTCGTGTCTTCAAATCACGGGTGACCAAAGAGTTTCCAATGGAAGTCTATTGCTTCGAATTGAATGATCAAATCATTGAGACGTGATCCAACTGGAAGTCTATTGCTTCGAATGGAATGATCAAATCATTGAGACGTGAAATGCTTGTCCAAATTTCAAACTTAAAGATGCCTTTTTCAAAATTAAACTTGCTCATTCAGAGGAAGTATGTTTAGTGCGTTCACATTGTCATCTGCTGCTAGAGGGGCAGTTGAAAGGAGTAGCGTGGCTGTCATTTATGGAACAGGAGTCAGTCTTCTTTGCGGACATCACTACTCCAACTCCCGTTGCTGAAGCGTCATTTATATGTGGCATTACGTAAGATGTGGCATTACGTAAGCTTTGAATAAAAGTCTAAGTGCGGTAATGTTGATGTGGCATTACGTAAGCTTTGAATAAAAAGTCTAAGTGCAGTAATGTTGACATAACACTTTAGGTGAAATGAGGAAAAGATTTTCTAAGATGATCTTGCTTAAATCATTGAGATGAGATTGTCTTAACTCTACCGGTATTGTTACACCCAAAACACGATGCCTATCTACCTGTGCGAAAGAAATTCCGTTCAAACAAAGTGATAGACAAAGAAGGGTTAATTTTGTCGAGTTGTTATAGATTTGGTTTTGACCGAGATGTATTACCATTGAGTTTGAATTACACCAGTCTGACATCTCAATAACTCTTTGGTTGAAACTAGTTTATCATCTCAATAACTCTTTGGTTGAAACTAGTTTATCATCTCAATAACTCTTTGGTTGAAACTAGTTTATCATCTCAATAACTCTTTGGTTGAAACTAGTTTATCATCTCAATAACTCTGATTGAAACTAGTTTATCATCTCAATAACTCTTTGGTTGAAACTAGTTTATCATCTCAATAACTCTTTGGTTGAAACTAGTTTATTCTTCTCTGAGAGTTTTAGAGGGCGGGAAGAAAAGTTTCGTGTGTGTGCATGGGTGGGGGAGGGGGAGGAGTAGGGGAGAGAATGGATGATGCGGATGAATAGAATGAGTAGGGAAAGGAAGGAGCAAAGAGGGAACAGGAAGGCTGTGTGCCATTAGATGTTTGACTCTCTCTCTCTTACACACACACACACACACACACACACACACACACACACACACACACACACACACACGCACACCACACACACACACACACACGCGCACACACACACACACACACACCACACACGCACACGCACACACACACACACACCACAGAGTAGTAGACAGTGGCGACTAATGCGTCGTTGCGTGTTTGTGTGTGATTTAGTGCTGGCTGGAAGGAAATGGCGTGACGTACACAATGCCACAGATGTTGAGCAGCCACTGTGAACCAGCCGTTAGACGGCGACCAGGTGAGGGACGGGAGGACATTGACCTCATTACCCTGACAGCTCACACAGTGGCCGGCATCTGACCTCATTACCCTGACAGCTCACACAGTGGCCGGCAACTGACCTCATTACCCTGACAGCTCACACAGTGGCCGGCAACTGACCTCATTACCATGACAGCTCACACAGTGGCCGGCATCTGACATCATTACCATGACAGCTCACACAGTGGCCGGCAACTGACATCATTACCATGACAGCTCACACAGTGGCCGGCAACTGACCTCATTACCCTGACAATCACACAGTGGCCGGCAACTGACCTCATTACCCTGACAATCACACAGTGGCCGGCAACTGACCTCATTACCCTGACAGCTCACACAGTGGCCGGCAACTGACCTCATTACCCTGACAGCTCACACAGTGGCCGGCAACTGACCTCATTACCCTGACAGCTCACACAGTGGCCGGCAACTGACATCATTGCCATGACAGCTCACACAGTGGCCGGCAACTGACCTCATTACCCTGACAATCACACAGTGGCCGGCAACTGACCTCATTACCCTGACAGCTCACACAGTGGCCGGCAACTGACATCATTACCATGACAGCTCACACAGTGGCCGGTAACTGACCTCAATACCCTGACAGCTCACACAGTGGCCGGCAACTGACCTCAATACCCTGACAGCTCACACAGTGGCCGGCAACTGACCTCAATACCCTGAGAGCTCACACAGTGGCCGGCAACTGACCTCATTACCCTGACAGCTCACACAGTGGCCGGCAACTGACATCATTACCATGACAGCTCACACAGTGGCCGGTAACTGACCTCAATACCCTGACAGCTCACACAGTGGCCGGCAACTGACCTCAATACCCTGACAGCTCACACAGTGGCCGGCAACTGACCTCAATACCCTGACAGCTCACACAGTGGCCGGGAACTGACCTCATTACCATGACAGCTCACACAGTGGCCGGCAACTGACATCATTACCATGACAGCTCACACAGTGGCCGGCATCTGACATCATTACAATGACAGCTCACATAGTGGCCGGCATCTGACATCATTAGTGTTGCTAAATTGTTGTTGAATACTCTCTCTCTCTCTCTCTCTCTCACACACACACACACACACACACACACACACACAGACACACACACAGTGATGGAAAGATTTTCAGGTATTTTTTTCTTAACGTGAACCAGTGATCAAGATACTACCACTGCACAAGTGAATGATATTCTTCTCTTGATGTTCAGGTTAACAGGCATCAGTCTTATATCATTGTTTGCTAGGTCTGTACATGCACCACCTTCTGTTGTGTGCTTGTAATTGTTTATGACATTTGTCCCTGAAATTCATAAAGAAATCTTACACTCCCCTTGTCACAAAGGCTGCTTATCTGACGATAGTAAACTACCAGCGAATCATGATAATCCAAAAATGACCAAACTGAAGCCTTTTTTGTATCGTTAACATTATCCTGGATTCGTAATGCTAAAACATTGAATCACAGGTGGAAGAAACTGGAAGCCATTTTTGTATCGTCAAAATTTTCCTGGATTCGTGGGGCTAAAACACTGAATCACAGGTGGAAGTAAATTCTCCACGGTAATTTGCTCAGAGGCCTCTCAGTGAGTTTGGTCCAGAAATTGCCCGAAGTTACAACTCAGCGATGAGATAGACTGGAGATCCGCAGTCCCTCCACCAAGATTAGAACACATTTTCCGTTGACCATGAACACTGTCAAATTATAGTTGCCAACCGATAGCTTTCCATGCAGACATCTTTTGTCATGAATTATCAACACTTCAGTTTCTTATGATATAAACATTTACTTGTCGTATTTTCCATATCCTCTAGAACAGAAAAAGTGCACATGAAAGAAATGCTGACGTTGTTGCCAATGAGCACATGCCATGGCAGGTCAGATAATGGTTCCACTCACAGGCTGATTCCAAGGGCGGAACAAGGATGCGGTCCACAAGGACCCAGGGCTGTGCTCTCCACTGTGGCCTTCTAGTTTTCAATGCATGAAATCAGGTCAACAAGAGAGAGAGAGAGAGAGAGAGAGAGAGAGAGAGAGAGAGAGAGAGTTCTCATCATGCCCTCTGATTACAATTCAAGGCAAACCCCCTGAAGTGCGGAGCAAGCCTAGTGCAGCTGACTGTGAGAAAGGTGGTAGGCCACCTGTTAAAGTCATGGCAAAGATATCTGTGTAGCCCATAACGATCGTCTTACCATCACACTCCCTGCTCAATGTCATCACGTTCCCTTCGTCTCCGATGTGAAACCCCTTCCGTGCCCCCCCCCCCCCAACCCCACCCCCCTCCGTCTCTCTCTCTCTGTCTCTCTCTCTGTCTCTGTTTGCCTCCTGTCTTATCTGGCTCATTAAAATACTTTTTATTTTAAAGAAGGGTCGTCTTTCGGGTGACACGGTGATAAGTCATACTTCTTGTGAAAAAAAAAGAAGAAGCGTAAAAGTGAGGGCAGATCGGACATCTTGTGTGAATGTGTATAGAATCACCGTTGCCACAGATTTGTCCACACATCAGCCTGGCTCAGACTGTGCACACAGCTTATCTTTTCTACTCTACGGGTTGACGGCTGAAGTCCTTCACCTGTCCTGTGTCAGGGCCTGGACCTCACGTCCTGGGGACACCCATCTTGCTGGGAGGTGATTCGTTTTGGAAGGTGTCATGGCCCGGGGACACCGACCCTTTGGTGGTGTTAGCCTAGCCCTTGCTGACCCTAACCCACCAGGATGACATGGCTTGGAGGCAGTTGAACAAAGTGGAAGATCTCCATCGAAGGAGTGTGCCCCTTCTAACTGTTATCCGTTTGTAGTCTTTTTATTATTATTATTATTATTGTTATTATTATTATTATTATTATCATCATTATTATTATTCCGTTACCAGGACGGTGGTCATCAAAGTGTCAGTTCAAACTGGTTGCTATTTACTTTCAGCCTTCATACGAGCTGACTGACAACACAGTGACAGTGTCTGCTTACACTTTGTTGAAAAGGAATGCTTGCCCGCGCACACGCGCACAAACACGCACACACATACACATAGACACACACGCACGCGCGCGCGCGTGCGCACACACACACGCGCGCGCGCACGAACGCACAACACACACACACACACACACACACACACACACAATCTAATCATTCTCCACAGTCAAAAGTGAAGAAAAAGCAGAACACGTTAATTCTTGAATATTTTGTGATCACGTTAACATACTGGTCACTCTTTGCAATGCACACGATTGTGCATGTGTGGGCGCGCGTCTGTGTGTGTGTTCATGTGTGTGCTCGTGAGTGCGTGTGTGTGTGCGTGCGTGTGTGTGTGTGCGTGCGTGCATGTGTGCATGCGTGCGCGCGTGCGCGTGTGTAGGTTATTTGTGTGTCTGTGTGTGCGTGTGTGCGTGCGCGCACGTGCGCGGTGTTTTGTGTGTGTGTGTGTGTGTGTGTGTGTGTGTGTGTACTGCGCCAACCGCTATGTGATGTATAACTTGATGTGCATGTCACTGAAAATAATTAGGAATGTCATGTTACTGTCATTAATTGTAGCCTGAGTTGTACGTGCATCCTCCTAAGCACCCTGTAAGTATTGCCTTTTCAACCACAGCGAGCAAGACTGACAGACTGACACTGTAAGTATTGCCTTTTCAACCACAGCGAGCAAGACTGACAGACTGACACTGTAAGTATTGCCTTTTCAACCACAGCGAGCAAGACTGACAGACTGACACTGTATGAGTTGTACGTGCATCCTCCTAAGCACCCTGTAAGTATTGCCTTTTCAACCACAGCGAGCAAGACTGACAGACTGACACTGTAAGTATTGCCTTTTCAACCACAGCGAGCAAGACTGACAGAGAACTATAAAATAGGCATTCTGGCTCACCCGGCTCCGCTGTTGCTCCGCCGGCTTACCCAGAATGCCTATTTTATAGTTCTCTAATAGTAAACACTTTACAAACATACATAATGTGTAGGATTATCTGTTTTTAACACTAATTTAGAAAACTTTTGAGACTTAAGTTTTTGCTTAATCCTTCGTTTTTCTTGATCGTTTTCAATAACATCATTTTCACGCATACATTCATCAAATGCGTCTCTGTCTTTCATATGAAATAAAACTACAGTCTTTAATTGCTCTCTAAAGTCTTTTAAAACTGAGTTATATTTTTGACATAAAATCCACACACTTATCCCAGCATGTCTTCCACTAAAAGCTAGTTTTGATAAAGTATTTCTCTTTCTAACTATGTCTCTCTCTGCTGAACAGTCATCAATAATAAAGAGCGTCTGCGTTCCTTCAAACTGTCTATAAAAGTGTTCTAAGTATTCGCTAAGTTTATTACTAGGATCAACTAAATAGATTTCATCATCTGTCCATATAAACCTTCTGTCGCGATATGCTTTGTTCCATTTGAGTGTTGGACAGAAAATTACAATATGATCAAAATTATAACTATAAACTGTTTGTAATAGGTCGAGGACAAATATTGTTTTTCCACAACCAGTCTGTCCACAAATCAATGAACAATGAGGGGTTTTTGTCATAAAGTTTAACATCGGCATTGACACCAAAGTCGTCTGCTCCATAGTTTTAAAACAGAATTTAATCTAATCCAGTTATTGTTTTTATCATACTCTCTGTCAAAACTTGTTCAGTATAATAAAACCCTATAAGGTCCAAATGTGTAAGATTAATCCAGTTTAGTTCTGTAAGATCGTTTCTATTTAGACTAATATCAATTTTGTTGCTTGTTGTTATGACCTTAATATCCTCGCCATTGTAAAGAACGACGACAGTAACTTTAAGTTTGTCAACGTCTAAGTTTTGCCAGCTAATAAGAATTCCTTTCATAAGATTGTCACTGACGCCCAGAGCTCCATTTCTCGCCTCATCTTTTAAGACAGAAATTTTAAATATCATTGTGAACGTGTCTCCCAATTTTGTGCGTGGAATGAACTGTAATTTTGTAGAAGCTTTCTTTAAAACCGATTCTCTTCTGTGGAGGATGTACTGTTTGTCCCCAAACGGCTTTATTTCGATCTCTTTCCGACTGTTGTCCTCTGGCATAAGACTTACATGTAAAGGGCCAGAGTTCAATGCTTTTCTGAAACTTTTTTGACGGTCAAAAAATGTAAATGGGCTTAAGAATTCAAATTTTATGTCCCATTCTAAATATGGTTCTAAGTGCCATTTGTTGTCAGTTTTTCGAACTATTTTATATTCATACTGACCTGTATTATTTGCTTCTAGATTGCGTAGTTGTTCTAGTTTAGGAAACCTTTTGTTGTCGTCAACCTCTTTGCGCTTATAATAACCATCTTTAGTGTACTCAAAACCATATAAAGTGCCTATCTCACCGTTTTGTTCAAAGTCCTCAACGTCTGCAAGGTCTTTTAATTCTAAAGTTACACACCTCTCAGGCGCTAATGTAACTCCTGATTCTTCTGGCCCACGAGACATTATTTTTTAGTACACCTTATTATTTTATTTCTAAAACAATGTGCAGGTTATCACATTTCACGACTTTCCCTGTTTTATCTGTGATCTTTATATTAAATGATCTGACCCTCCCACAAGCTAATCTTTTAAACTGTAAATTAGGGAATTGTATAATTTCATAATCGCAATATGCAGCTTTCCCTGATGGAAGAGCTCTTAAAACAGTTGAGGGCCTTCCATCATATAAGTTTTCATCAGTGCTCAGCTCGTCCAAATGAACATAGAGTAATGAATGTAATGCAAGATCGAGCGGATATTCTCCCTCATAAGTAGTTTCGTCTGATGTAACTCTAAAACCATGATTGTCAGTTGCAAAGCCTAACATTTTAGCTAGCTCTACATCAAAAAGGTAATGGTCTACTTCTTCTTCAGGTTTGAATGTCAACATTATTTTCAAATTTGCATTGTTAAGTTTGAGAGTAATGTCGAAGTTACTCATTGCTTCTTTTAGCGAGCAAAACCCGTAATAACCATCAGGTATGGTTAACTGGCTAACTAAGTTTCCTCTATTATCAAATTTTTTAATCTTATTATTCTCCTTGGATTCAGTTATATTAAACCATACGACTTTGTAAAAAATTTCATGGAGTGCGACCCTTTGGGTTCCGCAGTTATTATCAATAGCATATTCTAAAAACGAAGGACTGTCTTGAGTTGTTATTGTTGCAAACATTTTTAAAACAAATTTAAAAATGAGTGCATTCAAATATACTAATGCAAAATATTCTGTCGGGCCGCACTACAATCTTAAAAATATAACAACTGACACCCTTGACATTTCTGTGACTCAGTCTGACGCCTTTCAAGTAAAGGTTAGTACTCCATTGAACAGATATCTTAACCCTCCTATTAAAAACGACTACATCCCAAAAGTGTGGTTCAGTCATCCGATGCAGTTTTATCAGAACCAGTTAAACTTTGCTGTGTTTTGTGCATCAACTGGGTGTGGAGTGTCGTATGCTGATCATTTAAATCATCCTGATCCTTTGGTGAGGTCAGTGTATAGATTTCATTTTTATTACACCTTCAGACGTATTTTATCTGAACTGCAAGCACCATTACCAAATGACAAAACGTTTAATCCATTCAGCAACAGAATAGATTACAAGGCTTTTGAAAGGATCTGTAACGAATTTGATATTGACCCAAAGACAGACTTTAGACAAAAGTTGGATCTTAATCATGGTTTAGGCACTCTTTATTATTGGGGCGTGCACAGAAAGTATAACTATGATTGGAATCCTCCTTACACATCTTTCTCTTCAGGCACAACTGTTCACCTCGGGTCCATAGAGCAAGAGCATAAAACAGCATGGACAACATTTATTTTGGACGCTTCTAAGGGCCTAACAAAAGCGGGAATAGAACGAATAAACGACTCTATTCGTACTTATGTTTGGTGTTTGCTAGGTTCGCAAGCACAAACGAGATCAAACATAATTGATCCTTCTACTGGCTTTGACGCCAAAAACAGTATTTAGCAAATTTAGAGGATTCTATTAATTCTGCAATTGATTTGCCTTCAAGTATTAAAAGGTACCAAAATGTTTTGCAATACGCAAGATCGAAAGTAGACTTCGCCGTTGGCACTGGTTTATACATGCTGCCTTCTGACCTCAGACTCCAGATAGGAACAATAATAAACTATAATAATGAAATCCTTGTGGCTGGTAAAGAAGAGAAGGTCGGAAAAAACGACATAAATTCTAAGCCAGCAATAGCAATAAAAAAAGAAGTCCCACCAATCACCCCAAAACCCCACCCCCATCCAATCCCCGTGGCCTAAAATAA
>JAMYXO010001922.1:12500-26502 GCA_033310375.1 Conus canariensis | reverse complement strand
GAGTGGAATTCAGACCACCGAGTGCCGGAGAAGGAAGGATCAGGAACAGCAGGGTGAGGAGCAGCATGAGAGTCCAGATTATGGCGAATAGTGGTTATTTTACTGTAGAAGAAATCAGAGAAACGCTGGGGGAGTATTGCCGCAGGGATTGTGGACTCTGATTTGCCAAGTAGAGTATTGGTTACAGTAAACAGTTGTCAGGATGTACTACAGGCTAGGATTTTGGCGCTGTAAAATCAGCGTTTGGCACTGTCCAGGATGTTGGTAACTAGCTTATTGGCAGTACGAAAAATGTGTCTATGAACACGTAGTCCATATTTCAGCTAGCAACGCTCTGCCTGGCGCCGTTCTCGCTTAGCCTGCAGCAGCTGAGGTCCGACGGAGGTGAACCAGGGTGAGGGAAACCGGCTGGAGTGTGTGTGTGTGTGTGTGTGTGTGTGTGTGTGTGTGTGTGTGTGTGTGTGTGTGTGTGTGTGCGCGCGTGCGTGTGGGTGTTTGTGTGTGCGTGTGTTTATGCGCGTGTACGTGTGTGTGTGTATGTGTGTGTGTGTGTGTGTGTGTGTGTGTGTGTGTGTGTGTGGCGCTGCGCGCGCGCGCGCTCGCGCGCGCGTGTGCGTTCATGTGTTTATGCGCGCGTGTGCGTGTGTGTTTGAAGGTGCACGTACGTGTGTACGTATGTGTATGTGTTTACGTGCATATATTATACATGCATGCATGTTTCAGTATTTGGTGACTAAGATGGCTGCTCATAATCCTCGGCAAACAATCACACTGATAGACAGCTGTCACATAGGAAGACAGAGAGCTAAGAAATTTCTACCGACACAAAACGTCTCTATAACATCATATCAACACACCCGCGCGCGCGCTCACACACACGCTCGCGCATACACGCACAAAAACACACACACACACACAAACACGTACACACACGCACGCACACATGCACGAACTCATGCACGCACGTATTCACACACACACACACACACACGGACGCACACATTCACAGACACACACACACACACACACACACACACACACACACACACACACACGACACACACACACCACACCACACACACACACACACACACACACACACACACACACCACACACACACACACACATACACGCATGTGCATATGTACGCATTCATGCACCCATACATGCAAATTCTCTCTCTCTTTCTTTCTTTCTCTCTCTCTGTCTCTCTGTCTCTCTCTCTGTCTCTGTCTCTGTCTCTGTCTCTCTCTCTCTCTCTCTCTCTCTCTCTCTTCTCTCTCTCTCTCTCTTCGCCGCCACCGACCGGTGCGGACTTGTTTTTCCCGAGCTCTGCGTTCTGCTTATTTGCCGAGTCGTGTTTTATATGTAATTCAGTTTTCCTCCCGTGTAGAATTGACCAAACAGTGCCTGGTGCTTCGTGCATTGTTTCTGTGAACAGAAGCGGATTGTTCTTAATTGAATACGTGTGTTTAAGGGAAATTATCAGTGTGAAATTGCTTTCCCTCAAGATTTCTTCAACCAGTTTGTGGCGTTGTGCCGCGGACGCGCGGCGAGACGCCTTGATTGCTTCCAGCTGTTGAAGCAGTGATCCTCCAGGCGCCCTAACTGGCCTCATCTGTCGTCACCCCGTAAGCCGATCCCCTTGCCAAGGAAACAACCCCGGCCTGAAGTTTATACAAGAGACGACTGTTCGTGTCTATGGCCAGTGTGTGTACAAGTGGGCAGTAAAAACCGGCTAATTAATTTGTGGTGGAGATCGGATGGACCTCGTCAACCCGTGTTCCTTTGTTCCGGTTTTCCCCACTCCATCCTGTCTGTGTTGTGCTTAAAACTACTTCTTCACAAGTTACAACTACAGTACAGCGCGTCTTCTACGGCCAGGATGGCCGTCACAGTCTACACGTAACTCTGCCCCCCCCCCCCCCCCCCAACATGGTCAAGTCGTCCACAGTAATTGACGATGCAGTCTGCTGTTAGTAATGTCCAGTCAGACAACCCTGAACTAAAAGCCACGCTTGACAGGAAACAGAAAACTTTCAGGTGTTCCCAACTCAAAACTCTCACTCGTTGGCGTGATGCTTTAGCTCTTCGCTACCTGAATGACCCTGTCCCTGACTCTCCGTTCAACATTATATGGGAAGACAGGGATGAGGGCAATAAAGTTATTGAAGTACCGCTGTGCTGTGAGGAGGTTTCGAAATACAATTTAGCTAAGACATTTGTTCAGATCTACAAGCATGACACTGAAAAATGCCTTACAATAACACTCTATTTCCTCAAAAAAATAACAAGAAAAAAGGGTGCTGGCTCATGCTTAGTCCAGGGTTTTAAGTGTGAGGCATGGGCAAAGACTGAGTTTCAAATATTGTGTGCCATTGTGGGCAAACTCCAAGACTCTGGCATGGATGCCAGCCATGTGTGGGATGAGCACAGGGCGCTGGGCTACATCACCGAGGACGATGCCAACAGTGACCAGCAGGACAATGCAGGAACTCAGTGTGAAGGCCCCGTTATCACTGAACTCCTTGCGGATACAGCCAGCCACCACGTCATCTTTCCTGTCACCACGGAGTCCGCATCACTGTGTGATTCACAGTCCTGTGAGGTCAATACTGATGTCAAAGAGACTGCCAGTGACACTGACCCCACTACCCCAGAGATAACAACTACCAGTGACACTGACCCCACTACCCCAGAGATTACAACTACCAGTGACACTGACCCCACTACCCCAGAGATAACTACTAATGACACTGACCCCACTACCCCAGAGATAACAGCTGCCAGTGACACTGACCCCACTACCCCAGAGATAACAACCACCAGTGACACTGACCCCACTACCCCAGAGATAACAACCACCAGTGACACTGACCCCACTACCCCAGAGACAACAGCTGCCAGTGACACTGACCCCACTACCCCAGAGATAACAACCACCAATGACACTGACCCCACTACCCCAGAGATAAGAACAACTACTAGTGACACTGACCCAACTACCCCAGAGATAAGCACAATTACCAGTGACACTGATCTCACTACCCCAGAGATAAGAACAATTACCAGTGACATTGACCACACTACCTCAGAGATCAGAACAACTACTGGTCAGACTGACACAACCACCACAGAGGGACCACTTCTACTGACAACACAGACCCCACCGCCACCAATGCCAGTACAAGCACAGAAGCTAAGAATTGCATCCAGTGCTCTCTTTCTTTCACTGCATCTGTCTGTATATCTTGCATCAAAAGCCTTGATGCAGATATTAAAACTCAGATTGACAACAAACTGAGGATTTTAAAACAGACGATGCAGGAGAAAATTGGCAGTCTGCAAGATGAGTGCAACACACTACGCAATCAGCTGAAAGAACAAACGAAGCTGATTGACAGTGTGTCTGACCGTCAAAAGCACCTCTTGAAATCAGCACGTGACTGTCAGCACCATACCACGTCCACTGTAAAGTCATCAAAAAAGTCAACGCAGCCAGAACTAAAACAACGGGAACAATCTAGCGACGTGTGTACTAAGCATAGTGGTGTTACGGCTGACAAAGAACAGACTGTCACTCACGCTGTGACCGACTCAGTCACTGTCACCAACAACAAACCAGCCTTTGACAGACAGCAGACTGACTCCACCCTGTCATAGGTAATACCACAGCAGTCACTGACCGACAGCTCAATCAAACTACCCCAAAGTTAGGATCCGTCTTCCCCCGAAAGGCAAACTTGTCAACTTCATTGTGGGGGATTCTAACCTTCAGTATATTGACCGACAGAGACTGGACAGGACGGGGCTCACCCATGTACGCACAATGCCTGGGCGAAGGTGACTGACGTCACTGCTGCCCTCAGAGATTGTGCAGTACGAGAGGATGTGCAGCGGGTGGCATTGCATGTGGGGGGAAACGACCTTCACAAACACTACTCTGTAGACACGCTACAGCAGAACTTTGGTCAGCTTCTGGGACAGGTGAAAGAGTTTTTCCTGCTGCCAAATTGCTGTCTCTGCCCTACTTCCTAGAAAACCTATTCCTTTGAAATTCATTAATTTGATGAATAGGAACTGCATGTCCTATGTGCAGAAACAAGTGCATGTTTTTTGTTTGAAACAAATTTCGTTGATCAAAATCTTAGGATCGTTCAAAGCTATTTCACATCGGATGGTATTCACCTGTCTGCCAGTGGCTTGTCGCTCTGGTTACGGCAAATCATTCAGTTTCTGCACTCCGTGTGAACCGGCTTCCACGGAATACGGGTAATGGGGCACACCCAGAGCTATGTCAGGAACAACCCTGTCAAGTGCGTGAAACCTCTCACAAAAGGCATTAAACGCTTAGAGGCAAAAGGGGCGTTGTACATAGTATACAAATAGGTAATAGAACCATTAACAAGTATGCCTTACCCATCGCACACGGTCGAACTGTGTCAAGGAGGACGAAGCGGTCAGGTAACAGATGGCACCTAAGGTAGTAAGGAGTTCGGACCTGCCCGACAGCGAAAGGGGAGAGGAACATAACCACTAGGACCTCGGTGCACCAAGTGAGTGCTAAATACTCAGTCAGCTGAGGTTCTTTTGTAAACAGTCAGTGAAGAGCAGGAGTCTTGGACTCGTTCGGATGGTATTGCCGTGGGTCACTGGGTTGGTTCTATTGTCAGGCTGGTTGAACGCGCGTGGATGTTGTTATCGTAGCCCTCTTTAAGATAATTACTGTGTTAAAGTGGCCTCCGAAGTCGGCGGGAATTTTCGATGTCCATCTGGTGCCAAGTGTTTGTTTGCTAATCAATTAGGTAGGGATGTGTGTAAATGCTGATGTGTGGAAGAATGTAGCGAATGGAGAATTCACAGCACTTGTGAACTAGGGGTTTGAGAAGCAGCATGGACAAAGGCATGGCCCGAAGGGGAATCCTTTGTTTCCATTCCTATATAAAGTGAGGGAGAACAACGAGAAGAAAAAAACACCAGGAGAGAGAAAGAGAAGGCAGAGGAGAGAGAGAGAGAAGAGAGAAGGGTGGGCAGGACAGAGAACGGGTCGAGAGAAACGTGGTCTGGGAGATAGAAGAGACAGCAAAGTCTTAGGGAAAGACAAGCTGGAAGAGAAGAAAACTAAGTTGAAGCCCAGAGGTGGGTGAAGACAGACAAACTGAAATTGAACCCAGAGGTGGGTGAAAGAGACGAAGAAGAAGAGTTCTACGTCGAGATCCCAGAGACGACCACGAAGACCCAGTCCTGAAACCTGGAGCCAGTCAACCAAGGGCATCACCATCAAGCAGTGCTGAAGAAGACGTGAAGAGACTTTTCAAGAACTGTGGTGTGGTGTGAAAGCGTGGTTGTGTGTGTGAAAACCTGGCCAGGTAAGAAGTCATTTTTATTATAACCCGGGATTAGGAAGTATTGATCTTTTATGTGTTGATTTGTTCATTTTGTGTAATTGGATTTTTCATGTTTGATTATAGTAGCATAGAAATTGGATTTCTTGTGCTCAGTCGTGTTAGGAGAGAAACGAATGCGTGACATCCCATTCCCAGAGAGAGGTGAATGTTTGGTGGGCGCATGAGTGTGCATATGCGTGTATGAGTGCAAAGATAACCTTGGTGTGTTAAACCTGACTAGAAATACATCAACTTAGTGCACTTAAGCAATACCATCACGATTTCCCCCGTCCTGGACAAAGTGGCGAGCCTGCCAGGATTGCATGGCCCAAATTAGTCTCAGGCAGGAAACAAAGTGAGTACTAGAGTAGTACTGGGGCGAAGCGTCCACTAAAGGCAATTTTAATTAGCTCTTCTAATTATTTCCTTTAGTTCTTTGAGTGTTGAGTATTGACTTGTGTGTAGGGTGGTTGTATTAATCATAGGTCGTTCAGAGAAACGAAGAACGAGGTTCTAGTCTTAACTCTCACAGAAGCTGTGGTTTAAGATTAAGGCTCCTTTGTGTTGGGAACACTACCACTGGTTGGTGTACTCGTAACGTTTGGCCGATAAACTGTTTACTGACTTTTTCCGGGTCTATACGAGTAACTGTTTTAGTAGTGCTAAAACGACAAAATGGCTGAAGAAAGTTTTACCCCCATTGAGAAACTGATGAGTTTAGGGGAGAAACTAGTATATACAGGAGATGAACTGCGTAAGTTCATAGAAACTCAGCAGAAGACTGAGAGAGATGAAAGGGCTGAAAGAAGGAAGTTTGAAAAGGAACAGCTAGCAGCTGTCAAAAGAAATCTAGAGGCAGAAACTGCTGCGTCAAAGGCTAAAGCAGATGCTGAGGCCGAGAGACTTAGACTTGAAACTGCTGCGTCGAAGGCTAAAGCAGATGCAGCAGATGCAGAGTGTTTAGCTGCCAAAGCAAGAGCAGAGGCAGAGAGTGCAGCTGCTAAAGCGAGAGCAGATGCAGACAGGGCGAGAGCAGAAGCGGAATCAGAGATTTTAGCTAAACAAATTGAGTTGGAAAGAATAAAATCTGAAAATCGTAGTGAAATAGACACCAGTTCTGAGTCAGTAGGCCGCAGATTAAGTTGCGCACCTAGACTTAAACTCCCACTGTTCAGAGAAGAAACTGATTCGATCGATGCCTATATCAGTCGGTTTGAATCAGTTGCCGAGCACGAGGGCTGGCCCGAAGATGACTGGGCAATAAACCTGTCTGCCTTGTTGACAGGTCGTGCGTTACACACTGTTTCCACCTTACCCAAAGATGATCAGAGGGATTTTGACAAGGTGAACAAGCAGTACTAAAGGCATATGATTTGACTGAAGAAGGTTTTAGGCGTAAGTTTCGTGAGGCGAGAATCGAACAGGGTGAGACATATACACAGTTCGGAGTTAGACTAGATCACTATTTCAACAAGTGGGTAGAACTTAGTGGATTAGACAATGATTTTGAAGGCCTCAAGACACTGGTGATGAAGGAACAGATACTTGATGGTTGTGGGACGGGCCTCACAATCCACATTAAGGAAAAAGGTGCAACCACAATAGCTGAGGTACTTGAGACAGCAGAGACTTACCGGGAAGCGAGGCATGATTTGCCTGAACAAGAGGAAAGCCCGGAAGCATATTCAGAGGATAGCAGCCCAGCACATATCTCACGCAACGGGCCCGTATTGCACGCCCGTAGGCCCACGGCATCACGTGAGCAAACAAGGGTGAAGGCCCACGTGGATAAGGCCGTAGATAGACGTACCTGCTTCTTGTGCGATAAGACAGGACACTTGGCTAGGGACTGCATATTCAAGTCACAGAAAGCAGCAGCAGTGAGGGTCAGGCCAAGTGAGAGGCAGGTAGAAAGAGATGGAAAAGATGACAGTGTTATTTTGTCTGGATTGTGCTGTGTGTTCACAGATTCAGGCGATAACATGGATGTGCACAAAGGCAGAGTGGGGGACAATGTGGTTAATGTCATTAGAGACTCTGGGTGCACAGGTATAATGGTGAAGGAATCCCTGGTTAAGGAGGGACAATTCACAGGTAAAACACAGAGGTGTAGACAAATAGATGGAACAGTAGCAGAATTCAAAACGGCCAGGTGTTTATTGATACACCATTTTATGGTGGGACTGTACAGGCTTTGGCTGTCCCGAAGCCGCCGTATGATCTGGTAATTGGAAACATTCCAGGAGCACGTGGGTACGGAGACCCAGACCGTGATTTCTGTGTTCTTCTTCTTCTGCGTTCGATTGAAGCTGGATGCGTCAGACTTGTAACCCGGCCGCCATGATGAAGCCCGCGGTCTTCTCCAGGTCAGAACGGGCTCCCCAAAGCTGCGCCTGTAACTCCGCTCCCCCGGCCAGGTTTTGTGTCGTAGAGCTGCGTGAGTAGGACAGCGCAGGAGGACATGTTCAGGGGTCTGGGGTCCAGTGCCGCATGGACACTGGTCAGTGTAGGTGATCTTCAGGCGGTTAAGGTGGCTCAGCAGTCTGCAGTGGCCGGTCCTCAGTCTGAAGAGGATTGTCTGCTGGTGCCTTTGGAGCTGGTGGATCGGGTCAGCACCACTCTCTGCACCCAGCCTTCTCTTCCACTGGGACTGAAACTGGTTGTGGATGATGGTCTTGGCCTCCCTGTAGGTCACGGGTGGCTGAACTGCTCCATTTTGCTGCCTGCTTTGGAGAGAGCATCAGCTTTTTCGTTGCCCATGATCCCACAATGAGACGGAATCCACTGAAGCGTAATGACAGACTGTTTTGAGAGTTCATAGAGGGCAGCCTTGATGTCTTGCGTATGTTGTTCATTTCTTGTGTTCTGAAGTCCCTGCAGCAGAGATCGGCAGTCTGTGAAGAAGACAACCTTCTGTGATGGGCTGGCCGGTTCCAGAAAGATCCTCACTGCGTGGAGCAGTGCTATTGCCTCTGCTCTGTAGTTGGAGGAGATCTTTCCAGTAGGGAAGGCCTTGTGTGTCAATCTTCCATTGGTGTGTCTGATGAAGAACCCTGCTCCTCCATTTTTGACTGCTCCTTCTGAGGATCCATCTGTGAAGACGTGGGTCCACTCACTGGGGTTGTATTGGTTGGCGATCATCTCCTGTGCTAGAGCTTTCATTACTTGAGGGGCTTGACGGTCCATTCTTTTAATGCCAGGAACTTCGGTGATGATTGCGACATCTTCCAGGTGATTGTCTGGTTCCTCAAAATTTGGAAGCATCTCCATTTCGGCTGGTGAAACAGGCAGCAGGTCTTCATTGCTGCGATGCAGGCTCTTAGACAGGTGGTTGAAACTTGTTCTCTTTAGCCTGTTTTTGGTGGGGTTCTGCATCTCGGTGTGCATGGGGTGGGTAGGCATACGCAGTAACTTTTCACTGTGGATGAAAACCTTCTCCTCGCGTCTGTCTTCGAGGGAATGTAGACTAGTAGATTTCTGTGTTGAATCAGCGAAAAGAAATGACGGTAGAGAAAGGCCCCAGGCGGTCATACACTTCAGAAAGCATTGGAGCGTGTCCGGTGAGACGAACCCCACTCACTTACGGACAGAACAAAAGGGCGATTACTCGCTCAGAAAACTGGTGGGTTTTGCTCACAGAGGGCAGAAGAAAAATGTTAAAGAGGGTACAATCGGTTCGAGTTAGAGAACGGCATATTGTACCGAACTTTTACTCATTCGCGTTCGGGAAAAACGAAGAAGCAGGTTGTCGTTCCCAGGCAGCGCAGAAAGGCGGTGATGTCCGAAAATCATGTGACGTCAGCCTCGGGCCATCTCGGTAGGAAGGCCACACAAAAGGTTGTGACGCGAGAGTACTACTGGCCCGGTATCCTAGGCGATATCAGGCGTTTCTGTGCACAATGCAGCACATGCCGAGGGGCACGGCAAGGTGTGTGTACAGGAAGGGGGATCGGACGGGTCTCACAAAAAGGGGACGGTAGCCCAAATTAAAATGGTCATACGATTTTTGCGAGCGTGTGCGTGCGTCTCGTGCAGCATCGTGTATGCATGACGTGGCCGGTTGCAGGCCACGTGTATGAAGAGTAAGGGAGAGAATTTCCGTAGAAACATAATGTTTATCTATATATGGCCACACTACTTAGAGCTGGTGGAAGTTTCAGACTGGTGTTGATATTTGCTTGGTTTTTAGTGTGTATGTATTGATTTTTCTCTAATTTTGTTGCAAAATAAATCTTGCGTGCGTTCTCTGATGTAAGTAGGCTTATTAGAGGCCTAGATTAGAGTTGGTTTAAATGAGAGAATTGTGAGAGTTTCAGCTCCTTGAATGTGTTTTAGCCAATGCAGGGCATTGTCTTGAAGTGGGGGGAATTTGTCAAGTGCGTGAAACCTCTCACAAAAGGCATTAAACGCTTAGAGGCAAAAGGGGCGTTGTACATAGTATACAAATAGGTAATAGAACCATTAACAAGTATGCCTTACCCATCGCACACTGGTCGAACTGTGTCAAGGAGGACGAAGCGGTCAGGTAACAGATGGCACCTAAGGTAGTAAGGAGTTCGGACCTGCCCGACAGCGAAAGGGGAGAGGAACATAACCACTAGGACCTCGGTGCACCAAGTGAGTGCTAAATACTCAGTCAGCTGAGGTTCTTTTGTAAACAGTCAGTGAAGAGCAGGAGTCTTGGACTCGTTCGGATGGTATTGCCGTGGGTCACTGGGTTGGTTCTATTGTCAGGCTGGTTGAACACGCATGGATGTTGTTATCATAGCCCTCTTTAAGATAATTACTGTGTTAAAGTGGCCTCCGAAGTCGGCGGGAATTTTCGATGTCCATCTGGTGCCAAGTGTTTGTTTGCTAATCAATTAGGTAGGGATGTGTGTAAATGCTGATGTGTGGAAGAATGTAGCGAATGGAGAATTCACAGCACTTGTGAACTAGGGGTTTGAGAAGCAGCATGGACAAAGGCATGGCCCGAAGGGGAATCCTTTGTTTCCATTCCTATATAAAGTGAGGGAGAACAACGAGAAGAAAAAGAACACCAGGAGAGAGAAAGAGAAGGCAGAGGAGAGAGAGAGAGAAGAGAGAAGGGTGGGCAGGACAGAGAACGGGTCGAGAGAAACGTGGTCTGGGAGATAGAAGAGACAGCAAAGTCTTAGGGAAAGACAAGCTGGAAGAGAAGAAAACTAAGTTTGAAGCCCAGAGGTGGGTGAAGACAGACAAACTGAAATTGAACCCAGAGGTGGGTGAAAGAGACGAAGAAGAAGAGTTCTACGTCGAGATCCCAGAGACGACCACGAAGACCCAGTCCTGAAACCTGGAGCCAGTCAACCAAGGGCATCACCATCAAGCAGTGCTGAAGAAGACGTGAAGAGACTTTTCAAGAACTGTGGTGTGGTGTGAAAGCGTGGTTGTGTGTGTGAAAACCTGGCCAGGTAAGAAGTCATTTTTATTATAACCCGGGATTAGGAAGTATTGATCTTTTATGTGTTGATTTGTTCATTTTGTGTAATTGGATTTTTCATGTTTGATTATAGTAGCATAGAAATTGGATTTCTTGTGCTCAGTCGTGTTAGGAGAGAAACGAATGCGTGACATCCCATTCCCAGAGAGAGGTGAATGTTTGGTGGGCGCATGAGTGTGCATATGCGTGTATGAGTGCAAAGATAACCTTGGTGTGTTAAACCTGACTAATAATACATCAACTTAGTGCACTTAAGCAATACCATCACGATTTCCCCCATCCTGGACAAACCCATTGCAACAAACCGTAACAGATCACAGTCTTCAAAATTAAAGAAAACCAAGACAAGCAGCCTGTCCCTACTGAGTTCCGTCGGAGTGTGCAGCCCATGTTCCCCCAGTCAGTAGGAAATCGTCCTGATTCCTATCCTACAAATTTACCCCAGAGACAGTCCAACGTAGTTCAAACAATCACTTGGACAGTGCTCCTGAAATTGTCCACCAGAAATCCAGTTGTTCTTCTAATGAAACCTTTTCCCACCATGCAATGCCACCCATGCCGTACTTTAACAGACCCCCCATTACATCAATGCCGATGTTTCCCCCCATGTGGCCTTTCTCCCCCTTCCCTCCTCTGCCTTTCAATCCTTGGACACAAATGCACCCTTATCTTCCCTCTCCCCCTGCTTAACAGAAATTCCGGTATCTGGAATTCAGATAACAGCTTGCTGTCTCGCCTTCCAAGTGCAGGCCCGAGCCCTTGCCTACCCTTCCCCCGCCCAAATTTACCCATCCCCCCTCCCTCTCCCCCCCCCCCCTCCTCACCCCCAGCCGTGTCTTCTTTCCCTCCTGCCTGCTCCGTCTCACCTTCACCTTCCCACCACGCACTGACTCCTCCTCCCTACCCCCTCCCCCAACCCTGTGAGTCTTGTTCCCCCCTCCCCACCCGGTATTGCTTAGTTACTGTGGATGACTGTACTATTGTGACCCGGACAGCTTGAAAGCGACATTTGTCTTGGTTGGTCATACTTTCCTGAATATTGTTATCATACACATACTTGAATTGTCCTTTGGACTGAACTTCATTGCCCTGCTTTTTGGATTTTGTGTGTTCTTGGATATTTTATGGCTGATTTTATATTTTAATTGTTATTGTAACAGTATATCTATTTTGTTTTATTGCTGAGGATTTTGCTCTAGAATTAATACAATGGACCATTGTAATGTAATTAATACTGATACTGGATTACGCATTGGTCACCTAAATGTTTATCATCTGCCAAATAAGATTCATGATGTCTGTTTTCTTCTAAACGAATCCCCTTCTATTCATCTGCTTGGTCTTAGTGAAACTCGCCTTGACTCCCGTTTCACTGATACAGCTTTATCTGTAACTAACTATAACTTTGTCCGACGCGATGCACATCACTCTGGTGAAACAGGACTTGGAATATATATTCATCAAAGCATCGCTCACTGTACAAAAAGGCGGCGTGACCTTGAGCCTGATAATGTTGAATGCATGTGGCTGCAGGTAAAACCCTCCAACTCAGCCCCTCTTCTAGTTGGATATGTGTACAGGAATCCCGCTGCCACTTTCCTTTGGTATGACAACTTTGTACACATGATGGATGATGTATATAAGAGCTATCCAAATGTCATTCTTCTCGGTGATTTTAACATTGATCTGTTAAAACGGCAGCCTGCCTGGGATGCGACCACCACACTTTTTGGCTTGCATCAGCTTATTCATAGTCCAACTAGAATCGCAAAGACATCTTCTACATTGCTGGATCATATCTACACGAACAACAAAGCCATGGTATCCAGTATAACAGTGGGCAACAAAAGCATAAGCGACCACTGTCTCATTTTGTGCACTTGGTCTTGTAAACTTCCAAAGCAACAGAATAAGGGCCACACAACCATTCAATATCGCTGCTTCAAAAATTTCAGTAAGGATGAATTTTTCCTCGACTTAAGCTTAGCTCCTTTCTACAGTGTACTCAATTACACAGATCCAAATGAAGCGTATAATATCTTTCTCTCAATCGTTGATAAACATGCCCCACTTAGAAGAAAAAGGGTAAAACACAGAGTACTTCCCAGCTGGCTGACAAAAGACATTATTATAGAAATGGCACTAAGGGATGCACTTAAAACCGCAAAAAAAGTAGATGAATATAAAAAGCAGAGAAACAGAGTATCCGATCTGGTTAGAAAATCAAAATCTGAGCATTTTAGGAAGCTGATAAACGCAAACAGGGATACAGCATCATTATGGCGTGCTGTTAATGAAATAACTGACAAGTCGAGAAAGAAATCAGATAATACTGCGACTATGTGGTCTGCTAACACTTTCAACAATCATTTCCTTCAGGTAACTGAATCAGTACAAACGGCTGCCAGTGTCACATTCTTTAATCGATATGAGTCTCCAGCTGTTCTCCAATCGTTTTGTCAAGAACGATTAAATACTAGAGATTCCTTTAGCATCCCCTTGCTTGCTATTAATGAAGTTGGTTCCTTAATTTCAAAACTTAAAAATAAAAAAGCAATGGGTCCAGATAACTTAAATGCTTCTATACTCAAGCTTGCTCTACCTTACATTGTTGATACCCTTACGTATGTTTATAATTTGTGTATTGATCAGAATGTCTTCCCATGTGGTCTAAAGGCAGTAAAAGTCATTCCCATACCCAAATCAAGAGATCTCACTGATTTAAACAATTTTAGACCAATATCTCTTTTATCCGTTGTATCGAAACCTCTTGAGATGCATGTTCACAAACACCTAACTAAACTCATGCCACACGGCCTTAACACGCCTCTGTGATACATGGCTATCAGCCATCAACGAAAGAAAACTCACTGGAACTGTTTTCCTCGATTTTAAGAAAGCGTTTGATCTTGTAGACCACAACATATTATTAAAAAAAATGACTGCATATGTTCAAAATCCGGCAGTAGTCACCTTCTTTCAGTCATATCTTGAAAACAGGACCCAGCGTGTTTACTTAAACGGTACTTATTCCTCTGAAGGAATAATGAGCTGTGGCGTTCCACAAGGCTCTGTCCTTGGACCTCTTCTCTTCTGTATTTTTATAAATGACCTACCGATGCACATATCTCACAATGATGTCATCTGTGATCT
>JAMYXO010001922.1:0-5000 GCA_033310375.1 Conus canariensis | reverse complement strand
GTATACTGAGAGACATAAATTCCGCACATCATGCACACAAGTTCCACGGGAAAAGTTTGATTTGTTGCTGCTTTTATGACCCATTCTCAGTTGGTGGGAGTGTGACCCACCTTTCCACAGTGACGTTTCTCGTGCAGCACGTGCCAGCGAACAGACAATAGCGCCAGAAGCAAAAAGCCAAACTGGGCGACAACTCAGTTCAGAGTGAATATTGCGTCGCTTTCTTTTCACGTGATAAACACACAGTTTAACCCCATAAAATGCCGCAACCACAATGATTTTATCACACTGCAAGAAAATGCCACGGCGAGACAACAACCAGCGGAACCCCGCTGTTTGGATGCTGAGGGTCGGTTCATCTGTCCGACAGGTGGAAAGAGCCATGAACGCCCACCACACCACTATCTACCACCTACAACAGTGCTTGGCAGCCACCCGATCAGTTTCTGACCGTCCTCAACCAGGCGCACATCGAGTGACGACTCAGAGACAAAATCGAGCCATTCGCCTTTCCCACCTCAGGAACCGATTCCTGACTGCTGCTGCCACCGCTAGAGCAACTCTGGGGGACCCATCAGCAGCCACACCGTCAGACGACGCCTGTCACATGCAGGAATCAGGTGTCACAGGCCCTACATTGGCCCTGTATTGACTGACAGACACAGGCAGGCCTGGCGCCACTGGGCAGCAAATGGTGCGTTCCTGGGAAGACGCACATGGAGGAATGTCATCTTCTCTGACGAGTCACGTTATTGCATGAGCCACGCTGATGGGAGAATCAGAATTTACAGGAGACTGAGGAGAACGGTATCATGACCCTTGTGTTAGGCGGCTCGACCAGTTTGGTGGCCCTTCAGTGATGGTGTGGGGTGCCATCAACGCCAACTTTAGATCCCAGCTCGTGGTGATCGATGGCAACATCACGGCACAGCGTTACGTGAACCACGTTCTTCAGCCTGTCCTGCTTCCACTCCTGGATCACCATGGTGGACGACGCAGATTTGTGTTCCAGCATGATAATGCTACACCTCACAGTGCCCGGATGATCCGTCAGTTTCTGCAGCAGAATGGAGTGGAGGTGATGCCCTGGCCATCCCTGTCACCTGACATGAAATGCATTGAGCACCTTTGGGACGCACTCAGCAGGAGAGTGGAGCAGCATCAGCTAAGGCCCCAGACGAGGGGTGAACTGATCGCCGTTCTTCAGCATCACTGGGTCAACATCCAGCAGGTGCAGATCTGACGTCTCGCAGTCCATGCCTCGGCGTCTTCGAGCGTATGTAGCTGCCAATGGTGGATACACCAGATATTGACAGAATCACCTCTTTTGAAAGATGGTTTATGTTGTGCAATAACCATGTTTGACAATTGTTTATGAATTTGATTCAGGTCGTTTTTTATGTTCACACATACACATGCCCTTTTCAATCAAATTTTCTAACGCAGATTTGGTTTGTTTAAGTTGTTACCAAGTTGCCAACTAAATAACTGACAAATGAGATTTTTGTGCATGATTTTTATGTTTGTACGGAGTTTCTGCCTCTCAGTATATGTGTGTGTGTGTGTGTGTGTGTGTGTGTGTGTGTGTGTGTGTGCGCGCGCTCGCGCGTGCGTGCGTGTGTGTGTGTGTGTGTGTGTGTGTGTGTGTGTGTGTGTGTGTGTGTGTGTGTGTGCTGTGCATTTGTGTGTGCGTGTGTGTTTATACGCAGTGTGTGTGTGTGTGTGTGTGTGTGTGTGTGTGTGTGTGTGTACGCGTGTGTTCATGTATTTATGCGCGCGTGTGCGTGTGTGTATGAAGGTGCAAGTGTGTATGTATGTGTATGAGATCATATATTATACATGCATGCCTGTTTCAGCATTTCGTGACTAAGACGGCTGCTCATAATCCTCGACAAACAATCACAGTGACAGGCTGTGACATGGGGAGACAGAGAGCTAACAATTTTCTACCGACACAAAACCTCTCTATAACGTCATAGCGACACACACACACACACACACACACACACACACACACACACAACACACACACACACACACACATCCACACGCTCACGCACACATACACACAAACATACACACGCACGCACACGCATGCACACACACACACATACACGCGCGCGCGCGCACGCCCGTTCAGACAAACGCACGCATACACGCACTCATACACGCACGCATGCATACGCACACGGACGCACACGTTCACACACAGAGACTCAGACAGAGACACAGACAGACAGACAGACAGACAGACACACACACACACACACACACACACACACACACACACACACACACATACACAAGTATGTGCATGTGTACGCATTCATGCACCCACACATGCAAATTCTTTCTCTCTCTCTTTCTCTCTCTCACTCACACACACACACACACACACACACACACACACACAATTCACACGAGCGTGTACTTACACGCACCCCCCCCCCCCCCAAATCACAAACACGTACACACACAATCACACAAGCTACGTGACCTCGCCCCAGCTGGCTATACCACCAAGTCCTTCCCCCGCCCCACCACGACCTGCGGGGGCGGAATCGCATTCGTCATCTCGGATAAGCTGCTCCCCTATTGCTCTTTTGACTCGTCTTTTGATTTTCAGCATCGGACCTTTGAACTTGTTCACCTGAAACTGTCCCTACCTAGCGCTCCTGTCACTAACATTTTTGGGATTTATAGACCGGTACCCAGCAGAAAGAACAAATTTACGCCCAGCATGTTTGTCAACGAACTTCCAGACTTTCTTGAATTTGTAAATGACCTTCCAGGAACATTGTTATTGATCGGCGACTTCAACTTCCATTTCAATAAGCCCACAGTTGGATACACGCCCGAGGTGTTAGAAATTTTAGATACTTTCGGACTCCAGCAGTCCGGGAATGAAATGACGAACAAACAGGGTAACATAGTAGACTGGGTAGTCTACAGAGACAGTGATCATCTTCTCAAATCCTCAACCGTTGACAATAACCTAGCATCGGATCATTATGCTGTGAAGTGTGAATTAGATATCGTTAGGCCCGCCGTTCCAAAGACTTACAAGGAAGTTAGGAAAATTTCTGCTATCGATATAGAGGCTTTCAAATCTGATCTGAGCACGGCCATACCGAGCGAGCCATCGGCCTGTCAGCTGACCTCTGCCCTCCGTGCCATGCTTGATAAGCATGCTCCAGTGAGCAGGCGCTTGATCACTGATCGCTCACTGTGTCAATGGCACAACACAGTGGGTCCCGAGTTGTCGGAGGCCAAGCAGGAGAGGAGGGGGGCTGAGAGGCGATGGCGCGCCACGGGACTGACTGTGCACAGGGAAATATATCAAACTGCGAGAAATCATGTTACTGACATTGTTCATCAAGCAAAAACTTTGTTCTATTCTTCAAAGATATTGGCCTGTAATACGGCCAAGCAACTATTTAATGTCACAAATAGTCTCCTAGGCAAAGTCAGCTACTCCCCCCTTCCCACCATCTTCCAAACTCAAGAGCTCCCTCAGAAATTCTTAGAGTTTTTCAATGGAAAAATTGACACTATCCGTGAAAAGCTAGATTCTACTGCACCTGTACATCCTCTGAATGACAAAGTTTACTGTGGACCTCCTTTGGCTTGTTTTAGTCCTGTTAGTCAAGACTATGTCAAAAAACTTTGTTTGCGATGCAGCCCTAAATCATGTGAACTTGATGCCATTCCCACTAACTTGCTCTTTCAGTGCATTGATGATGTCCTACCCCATCTTACTCATGTTATCAATACCTCTTTGTCCTCTGGTCACGTTCCTGAAATCTTCCGGTCCGCAGTGGTACGTCCATTGATCAAGAAACCTTCATTAGATAAAAATGTTTTAAAGAATTATCGGCCTGTATCAAATTTGTCATTTCTATCAAAATTATTGGAGAAGATCGTTTTGGAACAAATTCTAGAACATCTCGAAAAGAATCACCTTTTGGATCCTCATCAATCTGCTTACAGACAAGGCCATAGTTGTGAGACAGCACTCCTCCGTATAGTCAATGACCTCCTTTGCGGGCTTGACGATGGGAATGTTTCCTTATTAGCGATGTTAGACCTCTCTGCAGCATTTGACACGATCGATCATAATATTTTGTTCTCACGGCTTCAAACTTCCTTTGGATTCAAAGACACAGCTCTCGACTGGATTATCTCTTACTTGACTGGACGTACTCAGACAGTGTGTGTACAGGGAAGATACTCAGACAGCTCTCCTCTTAGGTACGGTGTGCCTCAGGGTTCTGTACTTGGGCCAGTCCTTTTTGTGCTGTATGCTAGTCCTGTGTCTGACGTCATCAGTGGTCACGCCATGTCGCATGAGAGCTTTGCTGACGATACTCAGCTTCATCAGTCGGCTCCCATTGCTGAAACTGACTCACTGATTTCTCGGACGCGGGGCTGCATTGCAGACCTGAAGGACTGGATGACAACCAACAAACTACAACTAAACGACGACAAGACGGAACTCATGTTCGTGACAAAACAGCCTAACCATCCTTCTCTGCCTTCAACTGTCACTATCAATGACTGTGCTGTCTCTGTCTCCACCTCTGTCCGCAGTCTAGGGGTCATACTTGACCAATCCCTCTCCTTTGAGAAACAGGTTTCAAATATTTGCAAGATTGCCTATTTAGAACTAAGAAGAATCAGCTCTGTACGTCACCTTCTCTCTACAGATGCTACAAAAACTCTCTCATTTGTGCATTTGTCGTTATCTAGAATAGATTACTGCAACTCACTTTTGGCCGGCCTTCCAAAATACCTGATAGAAAGATTACAGCGAATCCAAAATCATGCAGCCCGAGTCGTCTGTAGAGCAAGAAAACATGCTCACATTTCGCCTCTCCTCCACTCTCTTCACTGGCTATCTGTCTCAAACCGTATCTCGTACAAAATCTCAACTCTCACTTTCTCTGCTCTCTTTGAAAATGGACCTTCTTATCTCTCAGATCTCCTTAAAATCTACACCC
>JAMYXO010001921.1:0-26523 GCA_033310375.1 Conus canariensis | reverse complement strand
TCGCTTCTGTCGTCTTACCCCCAAAAAAACTGCAAAAAGTGAAACCTTTTTTGAAAATTTTTATTATTAAAAAAAAACGTTTTTTTTTAAAACTGTTAAAATTTATTGTCCAAAAAATTTGAATTTTAAAATTTGAGTTTTTCAAAAATTTGCAATTTTTTGATTCTTTTTTAAAGTTTTTTTTTCCTTTTAAATTTTGCCCATTTTCTTTTTTTTTTTTTTTTTTTTCTTTCCCTTTTTTTCCCCCTTTTGATGTTTTTTATTTTTTCCCCATTTTAAAACCCCTTTTAAAAAAAATTTTTAAAACCCCTTTGCCTATTTTTTTTTTTTTCCACACCATCATCAAACCATTCATTAAAATTCTTTCCTTCTTTTCCCCAACTAATAAAACCAAAATGCGGCCCCGGGGTTTTCCCAAATGAACGTGAAAAGTATCCCAAAGTTAAAAGTCAATGGTTTTCTTTCCGGCATTTTGTAAACCATTTTTAAATTATCCTTTAGTTCTTTTTTTAAAAATTTTCCATTTTATGGAAAAATTTTAACCCCGGGGTTCTTCCCTTTTTTTCTGAGATGAAATACTTCCCCCTTTTTGTAAAAACCCCTTTTTTTCCCAAAATTCTTTTTTACGGGCAAAGGCCAGGAGAAATTTTTGAAAACCAAAACCCATTTTGCATTTCTTTAACAAGCTTCGGAAAAGTTTTAATTTTCCAATTTTTCCTGCACCTTTTTGTGGAAAACACAAAAGTTAATCCCCCTTTTGGTTTCATTTTCAAAAAACCTTTCGAATTTTTAAGATCAAAAAACAAAAAGGTTTTAACTTTTTTTTCCCCCCCAAAATTATTTTTGGGGGTAAAAATTAGCGACGCAATTCACACGCTTTTTGGCTGTTTTGTTTTTTTTGAAACAAACCCCCCCATTTCCCACCCCCTGGGGGTTCAAGGGGGGTTTTGGGGGGCCAAAACCCCAAAACGGGTTCTTTTCATCCTTTTGGGGGGTTTCCAGAAAACTTTTATTTAAACCCCTTTTTAAATGGGGCGGGGTAAAAAGGGGGGGTCCCCCTTCGGTTTTCTCTTTCAAATTTTAAAATTTTTCTGGGGTTTTACAATTTAGAAGGGGGCGTATTTCCCCTTATCTTTTTTTTACAAAGGTTTCTGGTTTCTTTTTTAATCCTGGTCCAAAAGGGGGGGTTTTTTTTGTGGGGGTGATTTTTTTTGGGTTTTTTGGGGGAAGGTTTGTTTGGAACATCAGCGAATGTTTTTGGTTAGGCAAATGAAATGAAATAAATTAAAAAATTAAAAAAACTTGGGGCATCTGTCAAATTTTGGGGTTTAAAGATTTTTCAATTTTTATAGTTGAGGAATGTCCATTTTTTGGATGGTCGACCCTTTTTCCTTTTTTAATTCCTTTTTCCAAAAGTGTGGGGTCAGCGTTGGGGCCACGGTTTTTCCCCATGGGGGGTGGAGTTTGGGGTCTTCTGGGGCCGGCCCCCCCCCCGGCCTTTTCCGCAACCCCCCGGGCTCGCAGCACCCGTGACGTCACGGTGAAAAAAACCCCCACCTTCCCTCACCCCCCCACCCTTTTTAAAACCGGGGGAACCCCGCAGAAAAGCGGGGGAAACAGGTCCCCCACGGCCCCCTCCGTCACACCTCGTGCAAGTGGAAGCCCTCACGATGCGACCCCCCACTATCACGCGCAAGGTCACGGCAGTAAAGGTTACTTTGTGAGGGCCGTCCTGGAAGGAGACCCCCCACCCCCAACAGCCACCCCAGAATTTGATGCCGGGCCGACATCAACAGCTGAAGGAGGCAGGCGGGCAACATTGAAACGGGGTGGGAACTGGTCCGCTTTGTCCCCTGGTTGGCCCTGGCCCCTGGCGGGGCCGTGTATCGCCTGTGTTAAATTTGGTACTCCCGTGGGTGCTGTGGTCCCTTCTGCTGCGGGATGATGCGGCCCTTCCGCATACGGGGCGTGGTCAGGGAGGCGGGGACCGACCACCACCCCCTCTTTTGGAAGTAGCTCCCTCCCGCCCCTCCTTGCCCCCGGCCACCTTGTGGGCCTGGGCTCTGGTCAGATCGTTTGCCAAAACCCGACAACCGTTTTTGCCTCGTTGACCCCGTATTCCGTATTTTGAAAAAAGGGGACTCTTGTCCCCAGGAGAACTATAAAATAGGCATTCTGGTCACCCAACCTCCGCCACCCTCCAACCGGCGGAAGCCGGTTTCGCGTTGCTCCGCGGGCTTAACCCAGAATTGCCTATTTTATAGTTCTCTAATTAAACACTTTACAAACATACAAAAATGTGTAGGATTATCTTTTTTAACAAAAATTTAAAAACTTTTGGACTTTAGTTTTTGCTTAATCCTTCGTTTTTCTTGATCAAATAAATCATTCATAAATGTAAAATAAATTTTGCAAAACTCTTCCATCTGGCCGCTTTAACTGTTTCACCTCTGGATCCTCCTTGAGCCCAAATGGCGCCCTAGGGCCCCAACCCCAGACCCAAGGGTCACTTTAACAAGGCCCAGATGTGAAGGGTTTTGGGAATTATGCCCCAACAGGTAGTATAATTTTATACTTGTTTTGCCTGCTTTCTATTTGGTCTAATTTGGGAAAATTCCCCTCCCCCCATTTTAGTGGCCTCCCATAGCCGAAACCAGGGCGACCATTTTTAGGTTTCGGGCGTTTTATAGCCACGCCATTGCCCCATATTCTGGGTTTACGGGCGTTTATAGCCCCCGCCAGTGCCCCAATACGAAAGTAGGGAAGGATCACTTGAGGGCAGGGAAGAGGGCAAATTTAGACTTTTCAATGCCAGGGAAAAACCAAGAATTTAAAACTCTGCGGCATACCCAATGTTGTTAACTTCAAGATTTTATTATATACTTTACCCAAAAAAAACGCTTTACAATTCCCAATGGTGTCTACTTGTAAATTTTTTTTTATTTGCCTAGAGTAAAGTTGTTTTTTAAAAAGTTTTTAAAAACAAACACCAAAAGCTAAATAACAAAGTTCTCTTCCTTACTTTTTAGCACTACTTTTTAATAAAATATTTGTTTTAAAGTTTTAGATTTAAATAAAAAATGTGCTTTTTACAAAAATTGGGAAAAGGGTTATTTTGAGGTGGGGAATTTGCCGCCTAAATTTATACAATGACGCTAACCCTTTTTACTAAACGACGCCGGTGGGGAATTTTGCCGGCTAAAATTTATACAATGCCGCGTGGGCGCCCGCGCCCTTTATTTGTAACTTGCACGAACCCGGAAACAGGCGGCGCTTTCGCTCGGCTTTGTGCAGTTGGGTAAGGGCCCTGGCCAGACATGTCTGACCTAGATACTACATAAAGGCAGAAGGGAGTTGTCCCCCCGGAAAAGAATGTAAAATTAATTGTGAAAAAAAATCGTCATTAAAGCGTTCTAGGTCTTATTTCAAGTCGGCATCAAAGTCTTATTTAAGTTCTTAACAATTTTTATTCAAGTTTCTTAAAAAAGGCAACATCAAGTTCTTAACAAAGTTCTTATTCAAGTACTTATTCAAGTTCTTAACAAGTCGTTATCAAGTCGTCATTAAGTTCTTACCAAGTGTCATTTAAATTCTTATCAAGTCGCATTAAGTTCTTATTTAAGTTTTATCAAGTCGTCATCAAGTCGTTATTAAAATTCTTATTCAAGTAAATTAAAATTATTTTTTAAGTTCTTGAAAAATATTCCATCTGAAAGGATCAAAAATGATCTTTTGTTTGTTGGCGGTTTGCATGCTTTTTTGTTTGGCATTCTTATTTAGTGTTTGAGATTTTTTTTGACTTCTTTGGTTTTTGCTGGCGTGTTTATAGGGTTTTTTAAACGTAAAACCACCCCCCACCAACAGCAAATGACGCCAAAAATGCTAATTTTTAATCCAAATAATCCATGTGGGCTTTGGTGTTGTAGGGGCTTGAATCAACTTGTCTTTTTTACAGCTGGCGGGAAACAACTTTGGTTGGCGGTGTTATGTTTTCTTTTTGAGTGTATATTCTGTGGGTTGCAACATTAATTTTTTTTGTTTTTTCCACTCTGCTAATTTTTTTCCTGCTGAAACACGGCCCAGGAGGGGGGAGGCTTTTTACTGGGTCACTTTCTCCACCCAAAGTTTTCTGCTGATTTTTTTTTTTGGCTCGTTCATTTTTGAAGGGAAACAAAATCTATATGATTAAAAGTAATTAATCCCATGATTAATGGCGACAATAATGTTCCAAATCTGTAATATAGATCACATCCTAGAGACTCTAATGACTTTGTTAAAAACTGGTTCCTGCGTTAAATCATACTTAAAATCTTGTTCAGAATCAATGGGAGCAAATCTACTAACTAGTTTAGTGTACAAAATAGAACCTTTTTGCCCAACACTTTTTACCATTCTTGACCCCAGTTGCGCTTCATACCTGTTGTGATACTTTACAATGTCTTGCGTTGACATCTGTTGAATCTGTTCTATGCTGAATTCATTTCCGAGGTACTGTTTTGTTTTTCCACATGCTGCTAAAGAATACAGCCTTTCCTTTTGGCGCATAATAGCTTGGTCATCAACTTGATCAATTTGTAAGTTCAGGAAGTAAAATCTCGAAGTTCATGTTTTATTAATGAATAAATTTATTATTTTATTTTTTAAAAATGAGCACCGAAAAAACTATTACTAACCCTTGTATACCATTCTGCTGTTATTGGAGGCCTAGTGTAGGATACACAATGATTGGTAAAAGCCTGTTAAAAATAAAACCAGCAGATCTTGGCAAACTTAGACTTTGAAGAATCAGCAAAGCTGATTGCTGTTATTACAGCTTCATTTGCTAAGAAAGATTTTCTATTTTAGCAAGGAATAATTCCAGACAGTATCAATATGTAAAATTAAAAAAATACATTTATAAAAATGGCTTCACTCGTAATGATGATTGGTGGCGCTTGTGGTTAATGCGCTTGCTTTTAGCGGAAGTAATTACGCATTTAGTAAACTACGGGATGACGGCGAGAGAAAAAGACATAACAAAGCTATGGAGCAACTAGCCGCAGCACAAGACACCTAGAAAAGCAAAGAATGGAGCAGTTAGATTTTATTAACGATGAACTGAAAAAACAGGGACATGCAGCTTACACATTTAAAGATGTTGATCAAGCAATAAAAGAATATTTTCTAGTAACAGGCAAGCCAATCGAGACATTGCCTCCACCAAAATTTAGCGACTTTTATCAACCATCAGAAAAACAAAAGATGCAAGAATATTGTTTATTGTCTTTGGCATGACCGCTGTGTATTTTGTTGCACAAAGTATTGGCTGAATAAAATGTACAAAATCTATTATTCTCCAAAAGGATATTGGAAGGGAATAACAGCAATTAAAAGCTTAGCCAAGCAGCAGGAGTCAGTGAACAAACAGCAAAAGAAATGGTTATCTAAACAAGCGATTTGGCAAATTTATTTACCACGCCTAAACGAATACAAAGACCACACTTTGTCAACACAATACCGAACGAACCCATCAAAATGGATCTTCTATATTTACCCCATGATACGATTAGACGAAAAAGATTTAAGTACGCACTACAGTCATTGACATAGCTTCAAGATACAAAGATGCTGAACCATTAACACAAAAGAGTGCTCTGCTGTTGCTGTCGCTTTACAACTGATATATCAACGAGGACCCTTAACTTATCCTCGCATGATTCAAGTCGATGATGGAAAAGAATTTAAAGGTCAAGTGAATCAATTATTGTTAAAACATAGAGTTACCATTAAAGAGGCATTCCGGGTGTTCACAGATCACAGGGTTTGGTTGAAAACTTTAACAAACAGTTATCTGAAAGACTTTTCTCCTACCAGTATCACAGAGAGCTGATTGACAATTCTCGCAACACAGAATGGGTTAGAAGGCTGCCCTCAGTTTTGCGCGCAATGAATAATGAAGAATTTAAAGGTCTAAAACCAGTACAAGCAATCAGAAAACAAACAATAAATGTTGTTGAAGGAGAGTCTTCATCAAGCAAACTATTACCATTTGGTTTGAAAGTGAGATACCTTTATTCGCCGGGAGAAGCGGAAGGGGACACTCGCATCAGGGCAACAGATCCAGTTTGGAGTGTTGATCCATATGAGATAAAAAAAATTGTGAAAATGAATCCGCCCGTGTATTATTTACGAGAAACTGACACAACAAAACGGCCGCCCCTCAAAGATCTTTTGTGAAGGAAGAACTGCAGATAATCCCTCCAGACACAGTTCCAGTCGCTTAATTATTTTTTAATTTAAATTAAAATGGCGGCAAGAATGGAAAAGGAAGAATCCTTACGTAAAATGGCACTGGAAGCAAGAATGGTGAAGGAAGAGTCCTTAGAAATAATGCGAAAAATATTTGATTATAATCTTGCTATTAGACTAATATTTAAGAAGATTGATTATGCCATGCTAGACAAAACCTCAAATTTTGATTGGGAATATATTAAAAAAAATTCGAGCGCATTTAGCAGTAATGAAAAATAATTTGGTTGAATTGGGTGATGATATAGTTAAGCTTAACGAACTGTTTTAATCTACGCAAATACATTTGGGTTTAAAAATGGAAGCTCAAAGGGAAAATGGCAGAAATGGCAAAGGAAAAGTCTTTAAAATTAATGCAAGATTTATTTGAGTATCAGTATATCATTAAAGAAGTATTTGAGAAGATTGACAATCCCTGGCTAGAACAATCGCCAGACAATCGCTTTAAAACCCAAAGCTTTTATTTTGATTTATGGGTATGGGAACATGAATATTGCGAATGACAAAAAAAATTAAAGCACATCTAGCATTAATAAATAATATTAATTTTGCTAAATTAGATGATGATATAATTGAACGTGCGATTGCTGAAAAATATAAGCCCATATGATTATACTATTCTCCAATGCCCGATTGCATATGAAAACTCTGGATTAACAAACACACGTTTTGTGTTTGTTCTATCTAATGACTTCTTTGTTACAACAGTTGTGTTGATCTCATGTAGATTAGTCGTAGTTTTACGTTGTCATGATGAAAAGTCTTATTGTCAAACAATGCTTTTTTATAGTTGTCATGGGATATGCTTGACTGCACAACACTGCGAGATATTCCCTTTGCTTTTTTAACAACTTTTTTTTGGCTTGAAAGACTGTACATTTTCGGCCTTAAACCAACAAACTCCTTGATCACACCACCAGATAATTCATCCTTCATCTTACCTAAAACCTTCTTGTTAAATCTGAATGCAAAGGCGAATCTTTAGGGTAATCAGATGTGTCGTACCATCCGCATGCCCTTTAGCTACTTCTAATTCCATGTCTTTGTAAAAATCTTCAGTAGGGTTGTCGATTACAAAGGAATCTGTATCTGTGTACAGAACTCTGGACTCTGGATACAAGGGTTTAAAGTAGTCGTAAAGAAATTCTAACATCAAAAGCTTCGACAGCTCTAAAACAGTAAACCCAATAAAAACGGGCTTATCCAATTTGACTTTCTTTTTTTTTCATCATTATGCCAAAAAGCTGATCATGAAATCTTCTGAAGTCCTGATAATTAGGTTTTGAAGTCAACTTAATTGCAACGTTTTCTCTGGTGACCAATCTAACATCTTTACGCTTGTGCGGATTCTCCATAGTCTTTCCAAAACAGCTGTTGTTCATCAACTTGAAAAAGTCTTTTTCTGAAGCATCTGCGGATTTAGTTCTGAGATCAGTGTTCTTCATTATGTATGGTTTCATGAACTGTTCTTGATCAAAAGCAATTATACGATGAACAGCTGTCAACTTCAAACCATGTCTTAAATAAAATTGAAGAAGTCTGTAATGACAGACATAATTTTTTTGTCACGAAGATTAGGCACAAGTTTAGGTGGTTCTGTCATTGACACTTTTAGACTTTCTGCCGCTAATGGATAGTCATTATGGTAATCATGAAGTTCATGAGGATATTCTAAATCAACTTCTAGAATGAGACCTCTTTTACGATCAGCTTCTAGAGTAGGTAGCCATTTTAAAAACTTTTGAATGTCTTTGAGTCCTGTGTACATTTTAAAGTTGCGTAATGGAAGTGATTGCGCCATAGCCCAACCATACAGATTGTTTGCATCTAAATACATGAGATAGTTAGACCTTTTACTTGGATCATAGTCGTCCAAGTATTTGTTGTTTGCTTTACAGTAATGGTGCGACGCCATACTGATTCCCCCACGCAATCCGTTTTCAATCATCTGAAGCATTGGCAGGTCAGACAATAAATCAATTTGTACTCCAGTAAATTTTAAGAAAGCGTCCAGCTCATCCCAGGCGCAGAAATATAATGCGCAGGATCTAAACTGTAATGTTTCATGCAGGTCTTTCTTAATTTTCAAAAATATCCGCCAACAAACATACATCTGCCATCAAATATGAATCATGATAGTCTCCCATTGTTTTACACTCTAACTTCTGCCACGCATCTTGAGCATACGAATAATCAGAATCACTGATGTCCTTTCCTCTGAGACTAGAAAAGAACGCGCCTTTAGGCGGAAGTGTATCTTCGTCAAACCTTTGCCAACTGTTCATGTACTCATAAGGGTAAACGCCCTTTCTAACAAGAGTTGGGTCAAAATATTCTTCTGTTATTGGGCAGGACTTTAAGGACATAGCCAGTGACTCTAATGAACCCATCATGTGTTGCATAGAGTCGTAGAAAGACATGTTATTTAAAGTGAAACACATGTACTTTTCTGATGACTGCGCAATGCATGACACCCTGAAGTCGCTGGTTACTGCTTGCATTATAAGGTGAGAGTCGTAACCTCGCAAGTTGTGAAAGAATATAGGCAGCTTCCATGTCTTTGGTTCAAACTTTAGTTGAAGATTGCATTTGTTATGTGCTGCTCCTCTAAACTTTCCACTAATGTGATCATGGTCTCTTACTGTTGGATTCTCTGGGAGAGGCCTAAACCACAAATCCAACAGTGAGTGGCTGAGTCATACTGTTGTTGGTCTTCAGGCGTCATTATGATTTCAGATAAGTTTAGATTATTAGAACAGGCATTACGCACTTGCTGCATGCGTTTTAAGAAGTATTTTGCAGCATTTGGTCCTCTGTATAATTCTGGCTTTGAATGGGCGCCATCCGACCTAACAATGATGAAGGCAAATGAGCAAATCTGATGATTACTCATTAAGACTGTTTTAGGAAGTTTCTGTGGGGTTGGTCCTTCATAAGGAACAATGAGTGATTCGAAGTCTGCGTAAACAACATATGGACTAGTTTGCAACCGTTTCCAGTTCTTAAAACTAACTTTACTGCCTTCTCCGGGCGTAATTAGTTCTGTATCACAGTCAACTGGGCTAATACAATGTTTTATATGTTCGCTCGCAGCTTGAACGGACGGAATTCTTGTTAAACATTTTCTACAAAATTCTTGTTTGCTATGTTGTTTTGTAGTATGCACTAGTAATCTACTCATTGTGCGTATTAGAGTGTAGTGCAACCCATTAAGGCTTTGCATTAGGAGTAAGTCTACATGACTCCTGGTTGGTTCGCCTATTGTTGGACTGTTCTTTGACACTCTAATTGGCAGAAGGTTGGTTTCTTCAGACCATGTGTAGACATTAACAGTTATTGGTGGATTTTGTTTTTCAAACTGATCAATTTTGTCTACAGCCATAGGAAATTCAAGGCCGTTAAAGTTAAGATCATTGGCCCACTGTAAATAGTTAGATACTCTCTCTGCATTTTTGGCAACGTGATGCAGCCTAGCAAGAACGCACCACATAAAACATTTGTCATCTGAATTTTTTATGTTCAAAACTGCTTTCTTTGCAACTAATGTTGGAGGCAGTGGAATGTAAGACTTGCCTACAATCGGCTCATACTTAGCCTGTTTTAATCTGATGTCTAGGACTTCGCCCTCTGACCAACCAGAGCCTCTCATTTTAGCTGCTTCAGAGGCTTCATTAAACTGTGTAAGAAGTTGATCTGCCCAACCGGGTGTTAAGTCATTATGAGAAAGAATAGTCTGCTGTTTAGTTGAGACCCAGACTTCTAGATTTTCTTCGTTTATTGTTATATAGTCGATTAAAACAACTAACCTTACTTTAACTGGAGGGTTTATTGTTAGTTTACTTGGAACTTGAGAAATAGCATGTTCAACGCTTGCCTGTACCTTTGTTGGATCAATAACTTCTAAAACGACCTCATTTAAAGCTTTTGACAAACGCTCTTCCTCGAGCATTGCTTCAAACAATTCATCTGAACCTTCATATATCTTATCCATGTTGAGCTTCTTTTCTAACTCAAAATATTTATTTAAATCAAAAAAATAAAAGTTAATCAGAATCAATATCAACGGTCTTTTTGTGCTTGGACTCATAAACTAAAGTATAAACGCCCTTTGGGGTTGTTAATGTGAGCTGTTTAGAACAGAGTTTAATGTTTCGTTTACTTTTTTTAAACATTCCTTTTTTATCTGGTCGGTGTCTGGTTGTTGAGAAAAAGTTGCCCTTGCCTTTCTTTGAAGATCAAACTTTTGTCGTTTGTAGTCCTCAAAATCAGCCTGTAGGCGACTAAATTCTTCATCCGTGATGTTTGAGTCAACTAGTGCTTTATCAATTATCAGTTTGAAGGAACTAAGTTTAGCTGTTATTAGTTGAACCATAGCTGTGTGCTTCTGGAGTTTAGCTTTTATTTTTTTGCCGACAGCACTTACAGCCAATGAACACAGGCCAAGAGTTAAAGACAAACCACCTAGAGGTAAAGCTGCCGGTGCACCTACGCCTGTTGCTAAGAGACCTACACTTGTTCCTGCTGATAGAGCACTAGTGATCGATGCTCCAGTATTAACATATGTAACAGCATTAAAGACAGCAGAATACCTTCGTTTGGTTTTACTGTATTTTGAAAGGTCCTGCTCTAGTTTTTGTTGCATTTGTGTAATGTTGGTTAATCTGAAAGTTTTTATGTCTACAGCAGCAGCTATCTCTTCTTTGGGCACTTTTGGATAAGTCGTAACAGACATGCTTTTTTAAAATAAAAATAATTTAGTATTGGATATCTTTCAATCTGTTATCTTGAATATTCAGCTGCGCATCATATATTAAAAACAAATGTACATTAAGTGGTTTATCACTCTCTTTTTCTTTATCAATTTGAATGTTTATTACGTCTTTAACTGTTCTCCCACTCCCATGCAACTGATTATCCTCTGTTGACCTTAGGTCAATCCATAAACCGTATTTCGTTGTTAAATATTCATCAAGTCTAACACTGTGAAGGTGTAGATCTTTAGACACAAGGTCTACTGTTGGACTTCTACACCTCCCGCCTCCAAACAATTTTCTTATTTCATCAAAATGATGATAAGGTTTAAGCCCGCTACCGTAGACTTGGTTAGGACTACCCTCAATTGAACATTGTACTTTCGTTATTTTAGGATTGATAAATTTTTCACTTTGTCTTTTGAATGGTTCTTCATCTTCACACAGCAATAAAATACCTTTAAGGGATCTTGCTGCGGCGCTAAAACTAAAGTTCCATATTGTGTCTGCCCTGCTTTTAGGATATTTAGTATGATGAATCACTCTTTCGTAATATATTGCTAATTTTGACCGATATTGTTGCTCAATCAGCCTTGCTAAGTTAGGGTTGCTAACAATGTCAAACTCTAACGAGATGTCGAAAATGCTGTACTTGGAATCAGTGTCTGTCGATCTAATGACACGTTTGTATTCATTAAAAGTTAGTTCATATGACAATCTGTCTTTTAATGCTCCTTGAAAGTATGGCGCATGCGCTTTTAACAACTCAAAATCCAAGGGTATAGAAAAGCGATTTCCAAACGCATAACTTACAGCTTCATACTTGTTACCGTCTTTAGCATCTTCGGCGTCTATTCTGTGTTTTAGTGCTTCGTTATTTTCGATTCCTTGAAACGCAAGATCGGCCCTTTCATTATCGGTTAGCCATAGATCAGAATAGATTAGAAATATGTCTGCATTTGGTAAAGAAAATATTTCTTGCCCCTCAAGTTTTATAGAAATTTTCTTAACGATTGCCCGTCCCAGATTCTGTACAACTGTCCTGTTTGCGTCTGTTGCTGAATCAAGTTCTATTTTGAAAGTAAGCCGTGCAGATCCCGGCACAATCACTTCATCTGCTCCTAGGTCTGGAAATTTAACAGTAAGAATTTGATCTGAATCAATAGTAGATGGATTATTTGGAACAATAATATTCTGTTTATTTCCCTTCACGCCAAAGGGCTCTTTCAGTCTTCTATGCGGGTCAAGAATCGAGCCATATGCTTGTGACATTTTTTTATAAAACAAAATAAAAAGTTAATTATTTAAAAACATGGCAGAAGAAGATTATGATGTTTTTGATCCTGGAGACGACATGAGTGAAATGACGCCTTTGACACATCCATTACAATCATTGCGGCGTGAATTAACAGAAAGTAAGGTCAAATCATTTTATCAAAGTTTAGGCCAAGAACCTCCCGAATTTATAGACCCTAATGATTTTGAAACAAAAGATGACCATTTGTTTGTGAAAAACGAGCAAGGACAACTTGTTCAGCTTACAACTAAACCAGACCCATCAAAGTTTTTAGCAAAGACTACAATTAGACAAAGGCTCAGTGTGAGCGATCAAAATCGCCTTGGCATTGCTAAACCGCGAAGATTAGACAGTGAGGCAGTTGCTAAACTTCAAAACACACTACAAGAACTCCCAACAGATAACCAAATACAAAACATACCCCTTAAAGATTTAAGCCCAACAGCAGACGAAATAATAGAAACCAGTTTTTCAGAAGAAACAGTATTAAAAACTATGCACGATCCGCCGCTACCTATGAGAGAAATAACGGCCCTTGATCATGCTTTGAAAAGCATCAGAGGCGAATTAACAAACAATTTAGCAAAACTGGGTGAACTAGATGAGCATATAAAAAGAGAAAAAGAAAAACTAGTTGAGGCTGATGACCACAACTTAGGACCTGGTGTTAAAGAAAGAATAACACAAAGACTAAAAGATCTTGAACAAGAGAGATCAGCAAGACTAGAAGTGCTGTCTACTAACCGAGAACAATTACGAACTCAAGTGAGCAGAATAAGAGAAACTATCCAAAGAATTTTATATGAAGACACAACACTAGCAGAACGAATAAGAACACTGTTTAGAGAGCAAGGCGTCACATTAGCAAGTGTTATAACAGCCTTAGGATTTGCAATAAGTACACTGGTGTTGGCTATTACAGGCGGTGGTGGCGGTGGGGGAGCAGTGCCACCAGGACCACCATCAGATAAATCATGGGTAAAAAAACAACTTGATCATCTTGCAAGTTTATTAAAAAAATTAGCCAGTAAGGCAATAGACTCTTTGCCTGGTATAATAGGGGGGATCGTTAGCTGGCTTTTGTCTACTGCAAGTAAAGTAGTTGGCTTTATGGCCGAGCACTTATGGGCATTAGTTGCCTTAATAGTTGGGTTACTCTTTAGTAAGATAAAGACCAAGTAATCCTAGGGCAGTTAATCCAATAACAAGTGCTGTCTTTTCATATTCATGGTCATTATTTCTTGGGACCACAGGGATTGAATGGGGGGGTTTGGGGGGCTCGGGGATTGGTGGGGCTTCTTTTTTTATTGCTATTGCTGGCTTAGAATTTATGTCGTTTTTTCCGACCTTCTCTTCTTTACCAGCCACAAGGATTTCATTATTATAGTTTATTATTGTTCCTATCTGAAGTCTGAGGTCAGAAGGCAGCATGTATAAACCAGTGCCAACAGCAAAGTCTACTTTCGATCTTGCGTATTGCAAAACATTTTGGTACCTTTTAATACTTGAAGGCAAATCAATTGCAGAATTAATAGAATCCTCTAAATTTGCTAAATACTGTTTTTGGGCGTCAAAGCCAGTAGAAGGATCAATTATGTTTGATCTCGTTTGTGCTTGCGAACCTAGCAAACACCAAACATAAGTACGAATGGAGTCGTTTATTCGTTCTATTCCCGCTCTAGTTAGACCATTAGAAGTATCCAAAATAAATGTTGTCCATGCTGTTTTATGCTCTTGCTCTATGGACCCGAGGTGAACAGTTGTGCCTGAAGAGAAAGATGTGTAAGGAGGATTCCAATCATAGTTATACTTTCTGTGCACGCCCCAAAAATAAAGGGTGCCTAAACCATGATTAAGATCCAACTTTTGTCTAAAGTCTGTCTTTGGGTCAATATCAAATTCGTTACAGATCCTTTCAAAAGCCTTGTAATCTATTCTGTTGCTGAATGGATTAAACGTTTTGTCATTTGGTAATGGCGCTTGCAGTTCAGACAAAATACGTCTGAAGGTGTAATAAAAATGAAATCTATACACTGACCTCACCAAAGGATCAGGATGATTTAAATGATCAGCATACGACACTCCACACCCAGTTGATGCACAAAACACAGCAAAGTTTAACTGGTTCTGATAAAACTGCATCGGATGACTGAACCACACTTTTGGGATGTAGTCGTTTTTAATAGGGGGGTTAAGATATCTGTTCAATGGAGTACTAACCTTTACTTGAAAGGCGTCAGTCTGAGTCACAGAAATGTCGAGAGTATCAGTTGTTATATCTTTAGGACTGTAGTGCGGCCCAACAGAATATTTTGCATTAGTATATTTGAATGCACTCATTTTTAAATTTGTTTTAAAAATGTTTGTAACAATAACAACTCAAGGCAGTCCTTCGTTTTTAGAGTATGCTATTGATAATAAATGCGGAACCCGAAGGGTTGCACTCCATGAAATTTTTTACAAAGTCGTATGGTTTAATATAAGTCAATCCAAGAAGAATAACGTAATTCAAAAACTTGACCTTGGTGGAGACATAATTAGCCAGTTAACCATACCTGATGGTTATTACGGGTTTTGCTCGCTAAAAGAAGCAATGAGTAACTTCGACATTACTCTCAAACTTAACAATGCAAATTTGAAAATAATGTTGACATTCAAACCTGAAAAAGAAGTAGGAGGTTACCTTTTTGATGTAGAGCTAGCTAAAATGTTAGGCTTTGCAACTGGCAATCATGGCTTTCATGCCTTTCATAGATTTATAGTTACACCAGACAAAACTACTTATGAGGGAGAATATCCGCTCGATCTTGCATTACATTCATTACTCTATGTTCATTTGGACGAGCTGAGCACTGATGAAAACTTATATGATGGAAGGCCCTCAACTGTTTTAAGAGCTCTTCCATCAGGGAAAGCTGCATATTGCGATTATGAAATTATACAATTCCCTAATTTACAGTTTAAAAAATTAGCTTGTGGGAGGGTCAGATCATTTAATATAAAGATCACAGATAAAACAGGGAAAGTCGTGAAATGTGATAACCTGCACATTGTTTTAGAAATAAAATAATACGTTGTTTTAAAAAATGTCACGTGGACCAGACGATTCGGGGGTTACATTAGCGCCTGAGAGGTGTGTAACTTTAGAATTAAAAGACCTTGCAGACGTTGAGGACTTTGAACAAAACGGTGAGATAGGCACTTTATATGGTTTTGAGTACACTAAAGATGGTTATTATAAGCGCAAAGAGGTTGACGACAACAAAAGGTTTCCTAAACTAGAACAACTACGCAATCTAGAAGCAAATAATACAGGTCAGTATGAATATAAAATAGTTCGAAAAACTGACAACAAATGGCACTTAGAACCATATTTAGAATGGGACATAAAATTTGAATTCTTAAGCCCATTTACATTTTTCGACCGCCAAAAAAGTTTCAGAAAAGCATTGAACTCTGGCCCTTTACATGTAAGTCTTATGCCAGAGGACAACAGTCGGAAAGAGATCGAAATAAAGCCGTTTGGGGACAAACAGTACATCCTCCACAGAAGAGAATCGGTTTTAAAGAAAGCTTCTACAAAATTACAGTTCATTCCACGCACAAAATTAGGAGACACGTTCACAATGATATTTAAAATTTCTGTCTTAAAAGATGAGGCGAGAAATGGAGCTGTGGGTGTCAGTGACAACCTTATGGAAGGAATTCTTATTAGCTGGCAAAACTTAGACGTTGACAAACTTAAAGTTACTGTCGTCGTTCTTTACAATGGCGAGGATATTAAGGTCATAACAACAAGCAACAAAATTGATATTAGTTTAAATAGAAACGATCTTACAGAACTGAACTGGATTAATCTTACACATTTGGGCCTTATAGGGTTTTATTATACTGAACAAGTTTTGACAGAGAGTATGATAAAAACAATAACTGGTGTAAATTAAATTCTGTTTTAAAACTATGGAGCAAACGACTTTGGTGTCAATGCCGATGTTAAACTTTATGACAAAAACCCCTCATTGTTCATTGATTTGTGGACAGACTGGTTGTGGAAAAACAATATTTGTCCTCGACCTATTACAAACAGTTTATCGTTATAATTTTGATCATATAGTAATTTTCTGCCCAACACTTAAATGGAACAAAGCATATCACGACAGAAGGTTTATATGGACGGATGATGAAATCTATTTAGTTGATCCTAGCAATAAACTGAGTGAGTGTTTAGAACATTTCTTTAGACAGTTTGAAGGAACTCAGACATTATTTATTATAGATGATTGTTCAGCAGAAAAGGATATAGTCAAAAAAAGAAACGCTTTGTCAAAACTGGCTTTCAGTGGAAGACATGCTGGGATAAGTGTGTGGATTTTATGTCAAAAATATAACTCAGTTTTAAAAGACTTTAGAGAACAGTTAAAGACTGTAGTTTTATTTCACATGAAAGATAGAGACGCATTTGATGAATGTATGCGTGAAAATGATGTTATTGAAGACGATCAAGAAAAACGAAGGATTAAGCAAAAACTTAAGTCTCAAAAGTTTTCTAAATTAGTGTTAAAAACAGATAATCCTACACATTATGTATGTTTGTAAAGTCTTTACTATTAGAGAACTATAAAATAGGCATTCTGGGTAAGCCGGCGGAGCAACAGCGAAACCGGCTTCAGCCGGTTGGAGCTGGCGGAGGTGGGTGAGCCAGAATGCCTATTTTATAGTTCTCTCCCTCCAACGACTGAAGCGGACGATCATGGGCCTGGGCTGTCCTTCTCTGGCCTGCCCCACCCGATGAGCTCTGACGACGTCATCCAGGCTCCACTCCTTTGGTCCCTCCACACTGTTCAGAGCGTCGATCACTGCCTCAGCACACATGTCAAAATTTTCGCGTTCGCCTCTGTGGGGAATCCCGAACAACCGAAGATTATCTCTTCTTGAGTGTTGTTCTAATATGTCCATTTCTGTTTTCATGTGTGTGATGTCCTCTTTCAGTTCACTCACAGCCTTGGTCAGTTTCCTAGTTTCCTCTTTTCTGTCTGTCATTTCTTCATGTAGTTCTGACAAGTCTGACGATAAAATAAAAGAGTCACTGTTCCTGCAATGTCTTTCTGATCTCTTTCAAGTCTGTCACACCTTTGAATGATTTCTACACACTGGTCTTTCACATACGCAAGTTCAGATTTGATGTCTCTCAGATCGGTTCTAATCATATTAGTTTGGTCGTTCAGATGATGTTGGAGTGACTGCATGATCTTCGTGACGATGTCATCCGTGTCAACTGCTGCAGCCATTGCACCCATCTCCTTCCCTTGTGACTTGGGGTCTTCATTAAACGGTCCAGGATTTTCTTCCACGTCACCACTGAGTCGAAGACGCCATACAGAGTACGCAGTGTGTAACGCGCACATCATGGCAACAAGCGCTGTCACGTGCAGAACGCACGGACTGACACTGCCACCGTAATGTTACAGAGCTCTAGCCCATTTCTTCCCCACAACATAGTTCCAACCATAACTTTTCCATCGTCTACCCACACAGCTTCAGAAGAAAAAGTTCTTTTAAGGTTCAATTCGAAGCTGGCCGCAAGTGCAATCACCAGACCACAACAACAAAATGTCAACACGACATCTCCGACCGACACACCCCTGCGACTGCACGCTTCACTGCTCACCTTTCTGCCTCTCACTAGATTTGCAGCTTTCCATGTCACGGCCGAATTAAAATGTCCAATTCTCATCCTCCACGTCAGTAAATCGCACATACTGATAGACCTACCACTTTACTGACGTTGGAACAGTTGTCTTTTTAACAAATATCCGGAGCAGAATCACTGAAGATGTTGAAATACAACAATTCAAACAGAGCACATTACAGGGCCTGTTGTCACTCCGCCATCTTGCACGTGCAGAGAGAGAGAGAGAGAGAGAGAGAGAGAGAGAGAGAGAGAGAGAGAGAGAAAGAGAGAGAGAAGGTGTGTACAATGTGACTAAATCAGCGAGTTAAGCAGGAGCATTACCGGTGACAATGTTGTAGCAGATGCAAGTTATCTTGTCAACTTTTGCAGAACAGTGTAGTTTCAACAAAAAAGGCAGAAGGTTGACGACGCTGACCGTTAAGGTTAAGGCGAGTGGCAGGATGTTGGGCGTCTAGTGGATGAAAACTAGAAGCGCAGGAAGAGGGTTTAATCTATGCATGAAAAACATGCTGGAAGTGACGAGCGTTTTAAAGCCATCTTCAAAAAAAGAAAAAAAAGAAGAAGAACGATTCTTAGTTGCGTCTATGCTCGGAAACTCATTGTAGCAGAGCTGACAGATTTCTCCAAAATGTTGTTTCATAGAAATGGAGGATTCCATGGTTTCTTTCACTGCAAGATAATGGTCGCTGAAACGAACAGAGACGGAAGAGGGCGAGTAATGCGACATTTCAGAATCAGAAAAAAATCAGAGCTTTTAAGTCATATTACCATTTAGTTTCAAAGTGTTCTGTGTTACCAATGTGTTGATGTCAAATTACACTTTTGACATGTCTGCATGATTGTATTGATGTATGATTTTTGCATGCTTGCTGAAGTTGAGTACATCTGCAAAGATGTGGTCTACTGCGTGTTGCTGGATGATTGGTGTTGTGCTCTGAACAAACAATACGGGACCCAGCACTGCGCCGTTGGGAATGCCAAAAGACTGGAGAAGAAGTGAAATGATCATTACAGATGTACTGGATACGTTGAACCAGGTATAATTAAAACTACTTCAAAGCGCCTGAGTGTACACCGAAGACTCTTTCAAGCATAGAAACATTGAACAAATGTATCATCAGTGTCCACCGTGCAGTAATGTCTAGTTGGTTGAGAACAGCAATTTCATGTCTACCATTCAAAACACGGACCAAATGTCTGCACCGTGCCCAGCAATTTAGGCAGACTGAAGTGGATCAAACAGGTTGTTGGTTTCTAGATGTGACAGAAGTTGTTCGAGAACCACGTTTTAAAAAATCTTAGAAATGAAGGAAGTTTAGACGAGTCTGTATTCCTTAAGCGGTTCTTGTCAAAAGAATGTTTTTGGTAAAGATTTGATAACAGCAGTCTTTTGTTAAAAAAACAAACAAACAAAACAGAAAAAAGGTCAAAAACAGAAGATCATGATGTTTCTAATAATGGAAAGCAAGAAGTCTAGGCTTTCGTACAGATGTTCAGTGGAAGTAAGATCAAGCTCACAAGATTTTGTAAAAGCATTCTTGAGAATTTTCAGACCAATCTGTTCTGAGCCAGGGTTGAAAGAGTCAAGCTTAAACTATAAAAGCCTTGGAAAGAGGGGGGAAATTAAGTGGACTAAAGAAGGGCAACGTTAATTATGCTTTTTTTTTTTTTTTTTTAATAATTAGTCTGAGAAAACGACCGAGTTCATGTGTTTTCCAAGTCGTACGAAGAGGTGTGGTAGTTTCTTTGCTAAGAAATTCTTTATTACATGCTTTGCTTGCGACAGTCTGGTCTTAACAATCTTATTGCATGTGATTGTAAAGTGCTTCTGGCTTACATCGCATCATTGTTCTTGATATATGTCATAATATCATGATCAAATTATCATTGAAATAATAAAATGAATCAACATTATTTCAACAATTAATAACATTAGATTACAATGCTTGCTTGCTTTCTCTCATGTACTCTCTTCATAAAACATTTAAGGTGGATGTTCAGCCAGATGTAACCAACACGCATGGCCGCACACACACAGACACACACACACGCGCGCGCGCGCGCGCGCGCTCGCACACACACACAATAGGGCTGGAATTACTCAGTCGGGGAAGAGCGCCAGATTCGTGGTCTCATTGCATGTTCAAATCTCTGCCAGGCCATTTTGATACATGGAGATTTTTTCCTCAGAGTTTATATTGGACCTAGCTTTACTTCCATAAAGATCCTTCAAACGAGACAATGAAACGACGTTCTGTATGGTAACACACTTGTAATATGTTGCACACACGTAAAATGCCATCATCAACTTCTGGAACAGAAGTCCGTCTTGGCCATTGGTATGGATGGCACGTATTCGTATACCGAGTATCCTCCGTAAAAATCGAGAGAGCAAATTAAAAAAGTGAGTGATATTCGGCAGAATACCTCGGGGGAAACGAATGATTAGCGCTAGCACGCAGTTCTTTTCTCTAGTCGGCTCTAGTAGGCAGCTCATTATAAACGTGAGGGTTGATTGTAATCGTTTGGTCTTTGACCGGGGATATGCACTGCATAAACACCATCAAAAATCAGTAGCAGAGAGACGGACAGACCAAGAGGCAGACAGACCGAGAAACAGAGAGACGGAAGGAGACAGAGAAAGAAAGAGAGATTAAATTATAGCGAAAGAAAGACTGTGGAAACAGGATCAACATAAACAGTTATATCAATATCAATAAGATTTTTGAAACCTATGTTGCATCCTATCCAGATGTCAAAACCTCAAACAAATATTTTACAATGAACAATCAACAACAAGAGGGCATTTTATTGAAATTTACTTGCATACATTTTTTACTAATGTGGTTATTAATGTTTGGAAGTAATTAACGATTAATATCACAGCTTATTCCTAGGACCTCAGAAAGGATTTATGACCTCTGGTCCTTCGAAAACGAAGTCAGGGATCACAAAGAATATCTTGAAGATGGAGCACTGTAAATAAGGGGGTCAGTGAAGAACTGAGGTTTGCAAAGGAACGCTGGATCGAGTAAGAGCGTGGGGACACTGAGGAAGACACAAAACAAAGCTTTGAAAACAATGAAAGACTTGTCCAAACAGGAGTAAAGTAAAATTGGCATCATTCAGGACAAGAAGAAAAAATCATAAAAATAACTTGGACTGCATTCTACAGCAAACAGAACGAAGTCAACTCAAATCAAAATTCTATTTTAAGACGGTACATAGAAGAAGCAAGGTATTTGTATATTTTTCAACAAGTAAAAAAGAACAGGCATGAAAGAAAAATGTTCAAAAAGAGTTAAGTGAATCAACCTTGAGAAAAAGGGAATGAACCTAAATACAATGTATACACTGGAATATGTTTATATACTTACCTCTCTATCCAATTTCATACAGACACTTTAAAATATGCAAAGACGATTCAGTTGTGCTAAGAGAAAGGACTCATCAAATGAGAATTATATTTCCAATTTTCTTTGAAGAAATCACAACTGCAGTGAATTGGAGGGTAGTGGACAGACATCGACAACATTTCTGCAGATCTTCTGAAATATGGCGGACAGGCAGTAAGTTACATCCTAACTGCTATCTGCAACAAAATCTGGCACACTGGAATCAATCAATCAACGCCATCCTTCCCCACATAGGAAATCTCCAATGCTACCGGAACTAATGCAGTATCTCCTTGATCAGCCGTACCAGCAAAGAAATGCGGATAACAGCCGCAAGCGGAAACAAAATATCGCTGAAGAAAAGGTTGCATCCTTCAAAGATAGAAGTACTGTCGAACAGATTGTCAACCTGTGTTTCCTTTGCAAGAAGTATCTCCAACACCAGAAGGAGTTCTACTACATCCTCATACACTTCAAGAACGCTATTGAAAGTCGAGCTTTGGGTCACAGTGAAAAAAATGTCAGGCAAATTCGGGCTAATCAACACATCCAGCACCGCTCTTCAAAGCGACCAGTACACTGTTCACACAGGTGCTACTGAAAAGTGGTTTCAAGTTCAGCTGGTATCAGGTCTCCTGTCTCCCACACTTTTCAGCACATTTCTAGAATGCGTCCTGGCTGGTGCACTTAAAGATCATGTCAGCGCAGTCAGGACTGGAGGCAGAACCATCACGAACCTTCGAGTGGCAGATTTCCTCAATAGCCTGAAAGGCAGTGAAAAAGAATTCGCCAAGTTGTTCCTGAACTTTATGAACTATCAACAAGATACTGCGTGGAAATTAGCGCCGAGAAGACCACGTTGATGGACAACCACAGCACCACCATTGATTCTTATGTAACTGTCCATGGGAAAATGCTAGAAAGAATATCCAACATCCCACGCTTACCTAAGATTAATCATTAGCAATAACAAATTTTTAAAAGAAAGGTCATTAGTTCTCCCAAATGATACAGACAAAAAGATCACAGGACAAAACACGATGCATTTCGACCTCTTGGGTCTTCTTCAGGCAAAAACAAACAACATCAAATACAACGAAAACGAAGAACGAGCAACCACTTGTCTTTTCATATTCGGCGCAAAATTGGTGTTGAATGAGAACGAGGCCGTTGGGAAGGAGACCATGCGAGTTAAAATTTAAAAAAAACGACAACGATAATAATGATAACAATAGCAATAATAGTGATGATGAAAATATTTAAAGAATAAGAAAAGGAATACTGATACTTTTGGTCATAATATGATGAGATTAGTTGTAGCATTAATAGTTGCTATACACGGGGGGGGGGGGGGGGGGGGGGGGGGGGGGGGGGGGGGGGGGGGGGAAGGAGAGGGGTTGGAGGGTAGCAGAACAGCAGCGTCTCTTCATTTGTTTGTTTTTCAATTATTGTTTAATGGCATGATATAATAGTGATGGTAGTGATTATGGTAGATTGATGATAACGCTTCGTAGCAAGGAACAGAAATGATCAATGAAAAAAAGCAAACAGAACTACTGGGTGGTGATCATAATGATCGTAGTCATATGCAGTGATGTTGGTACTGATAATAATGGTTGGAAAGAAATGAGTGAAGGGCTATTGCTGTTGGAATAGACCAAAAACAAAAAAGGAGAAAAGATGAGAGCCCGGGAGGGGGGGGGGGGGGGGGGGGGCTCATATACATACACCTATACACGCATATGCACAGGGAACAGGGGAGGGAAACTCATGCAAACAGTATCACTGGAAAAGTAAACAGTACTGTTGGATGATGATCACTGTCATAACGGAAATAATGTTGGTAGTAATGCAATTATACTGGTTGGGAAGAAACGGAAATGATCAATGAAAAAAAGGGTTAATATGTCTATTGAAACACACACACACAAAGGGGGGAACCCATGCAAACAGTGTTATTGGAAAAGTAAACAATACTGTTGGATCATGATCACAATGATGCTAACTGCGAGAAGTGAAATAATGTTGCTATTGATGTAATAAAACTGGTTGGAAAGAAATGGGACTGATCAATGGGAAAAGGGTTAACATTCAAAAATAAAAAAGAGAGAGGGGGGGGGGGGGAGGGCTCATATTACCTACATCGCCACCTACATACAGGGAAGGGAAAACCCGTAGAGCAGGTATTATAAAAAAAAAAAAGAAAGAAAATAAGTTGGAGAAGAGGCAAGGGACTGCCATCCGAGTAAAGAATAGATTTAGTAAATGGTGAGGTATAGTGAGGGGTAAACGAAGATAGCTGTAAGTTATAATATATGGGATGAATAATGGGGGGGGGGGGGGGTATGGTAGTGTGAGTGTATGTTGGTGGAGGATATAGTGGGCTGGTGTTGCGGTGGTGGATAGGTGCACGCTAGTTTTGGATGTTGATGCCATGTGAGTGGAGGGATTTTACAATTAAAGGGGGACGGGACAGAACTCAGATTCCTACACACATATATGCACAGGAAAGAGGGACGGAAACTCATGCAAACAGTATTATTGGAAGAGTAAACATTACTGTTGGATGGTAATCATTGTCATAAGAGAAAAAACGTTGGTATTAATTTAATGATACTGGTTGGACAGAAATGGAAGTAATCAATGAGAAAATAGTTTACATGTCTGCATTAAAACTATAAACCCTACACACACACACACACACACACACACACACACACACACACACACGCACGCACGCACGCACGCACTCACACAAGAGCAAGCCTTGCTAACAGTATCATTGTAAAAGTAAACAGCATTGTTGGATTGTGCTAATGATGATACTAATTGTGATAAGTGAAATAATGTTGGTGTTAATGTAATAATAGTGGTTGGAAAGAAATAGAAATGATCAATGAGAAAAGTGTTAACATGTCTTTGAGACGGGGGGGGGGGGGGGGGGGGGGGGGGGGGGGGCACACTTGTCTGCATAGAAACACTTAGAAGAGAAGGGAAATAACCTCTGATCTCCTACCGGTCGCAAAGGAGAGGCGAGAGGAAAGGGGTGGAGGCGGCAGCTATGGCTGCCACCTTCCTCGCGCTAACTTCCTCAAGCGTTCCTCCCTACTCGTACTGTGATACTAGCTGTCTGGTTGATAGTGTGTCGGAAAGAGGGTGCTCAGTTTTATTCATCGATTATCTGTGCCAGAATGCAGCGAACTGTGTACGATTGGTGTTACTGGATTGAGGGGTCTTTGACTGACTGAAACAATACCAAACATGAATGCACACATTGCTGGCAAGCAGCATAAAAGATTTGCCGACAAAAACAATTAAAACAGACAGACGAACACACACAAAGTTGAATGAAAGATCAATTCAGTGGGAGAGCATGCGTCCCCATTTCAATCACGCTCAAACTCCAACTTACTGGACGTGCATATCTTGCCTTTTCAACTGATACAGATTTATTCGCGGTACGCCTACCTGACAGCTGGTAGAGGGCCTGTGACGGTACAAAGTGTCCGCAGAAACAAAGTGTCCGCACGCGGACACTTTGTTCCCTGCGGACACTTTGTACCGTGAACTGACATTCAAAGTGTCCGCAGAAATCCTGCGGACACTTTGGTCCGCGAGGTGACATGTAACTTACAAAAGCGGAACAAAGTGTCCACAGCCGTTTCAGCCTCAGTGTGAGTTGGTGAATGTGCACGTACACTCCATGCGCGTGCGTGCATACATGTGTGCGTGCGTACGCACGCGCGCGCACGTGTTTGTGTGTGTGTGTGCATCTTAATTTTTTTTTTTTAAATGTTTAAAATTTGTTGACTACTTTTTTGTGCAACAGCGCACAAAGTTTAGATTACGCTCACGTGCGCGCGCGCGCGCGCGCGCCACACACATAGACACATACACACACACACTCGCACGCACGCACGCACGCACACACCACACACACACACAACCACACACACGCACGCATGCACGCGCATGGGAGTGTACGTGCACATATTCCCCCACTCACACTGAGGCTGAAACGGCCTGCGGACACTTTGTTCCGCTTTTGTAAGTTATATGTCACCTCGCGGAACAAAGTATCCGCAGGATTTCTGCGGACACTTTGAATGTCAGTTCACGGTACAAAGTGTCCGCAGGGAACAAAGTGTCCGCATGCGGACACTTTGTTTCTGCGGACACTTTGTACCGTCACAGGGCCCCAAGTACAGTCACTGTCGGCACAGAAATAACGACGGCGGTTTCCTTACCATGGCCTAGGCATGTGTTGCTGTTTATCTGTGTGTCTTGTGCTTGAGAAGCATACAGATACTGATTCTATCACAGCCACACCATGCTTTTAGTAAAGCAAATTTTTAGCATGCTACACATACAGATGTCAGTTATAAACAATGAAATGCTTCCTACCCGACCTTGTACTTTCCCCGTTCAAATCGGTGAATATCATCCATTTGAAACTAATGTCACATAACTTGAAAATATAAAGGTAAAGAAAAAAGGTACCTTTCAGAGAATCCTTCAACGTTTCGTGCTGTAAGCACTTGGTCAGAAGTGAAGTGTTGAGGTTGTAGGGGAAGTGGCAGGTTTCTTGTGACCACAGTTCACGCCAAAAAGGTAGGGGAGGGGGTGGGGAAAAGGTGGAACTGTGTTAATATGGTCAACAAAAGGGGTGGGGCAAAGAGGGGCTGGGGAGAGGTGGGAGGGAGAGGACCATCTGGGTGGTGGTTTACAGAGAAAGGGGAGGGGGGGGGGGGTGATGGTAAGGAAAACATGGTATAGAACATGGTATGAACAGGGGGGGGGGGGGGGAGCAGGAAGGGGGGGGGGGGGTTGCAGCTTGAGAGAAACAAGTTTATTCCCTGACATTGAGTCCATAAGGATTCAAAGTGCCAAGGCGTTTGTATTAGCTGGCTTTCCATGAATTTGCGGTATTGGCCCTCTTTTTGTCCATTGCGCCAAAGCGCTGCCACTCTGATGTGCGACAGGTTATGGTGTTCAGAAGTAAAGTGGTTTGCCACTGGTGTATTTTTCCTGTCAGAATGTTGTCCCTGTGTTCTTTGAAGCGATCATTGAGTGATCTGTATGTTTCTCCTACATACATCA